>JAAAJZ020000001.1:49626-61690 GCA_010015985.2 Actinopyga echinites
GGCAAATGGAATGAAGATCAATTGTTGAAATTGTCATTCTTGAATATGTCATGGGAACTAACTGTGAGTAATTTGAAGCAGAAATGTTTTTACGATTGTTAGGGACCTAAAGGGATAAATCACTTAGGAGTAGATGTGAATTATAAAAAGACCCACCCTGTCAAAAGTTTTTGGAGGCTCAGTACCCCAACTTTATAGTGGACCATGTTGTTGACTCAGTACAGGAAGCCTCAAAATGACCAGTAACACTGAGTCAGCAGACTGCAGAGTAGTATTTACCCAATTTACTCTTCTGTGCCTTTCTTCTCATAGATCATGAGTTCTCTTCATCATTGTCCTTGTAATTAAAGGAACTAGACTCTAAACCTTTGGTAACATCCTTCAGGCTCCTCTCCATATTCACTTTAACATTTTGTCTCTACTAAAACACAAGCTATTTTATTTAAGCTAATGTTACAATTATTTTATCACTGCAGTGACAATGTTACATTCCTATTAAACACCAAGGAGTGAGATAATCTTACGGATTCCAACCCAGATCTGCTGGATTGATGTACAGGATACCAGCTCTTGAAACAGTAGCTGGAGTGGCTGTCCTCAGATGACTGATCTCAAACAGTAAACGCATTGGTGGTGTCAGAGGTATACGTTCATTACTGGCCAAGGTCAACACCTGTTTCAAAAATAAAACACATTTTCAGGTTTAATCAAAAAAGGTACCTCTTCAAAATACAATCAAACCATGTGTTAAACTCGTCCATGCTGGATTATTAATGTTCTAAAACAAAATGGTTGAGCTAAATTTGGGTTTGTTGCAACATGTTTCTCTGTAAGCTCAGTAAGTCCAACCACCGAAGAGTTTTTAAATTAATATTTCATAATTTAATGTGGTCCACTAAATTTCAAGCTTCATACCTTTCTTTATAAACCTCTGTTCCATACTGTCCATGCTAAAGCATCACAGGTCACAAAGAGTCTTCAAATGTAAAATCTTATTATGATGCTTAAACCTACATAATATGTCATAACTTACCAATTGGAGGTTGCAAGAGGACATCATTTCTTACAGCCATTTAAGTGATCAAGAAGTAATAGTAGAACACTTACCTTGTTGTCATCCATGACAGTGTTGAGAGATTCGATCCACATAGGATCAATATCACCATCAAGTACAATCCACTTTGGTCCATCGCTGGTCAGGTTACTCATGTCACGCATGATCACAGAAAACAAACCTGAAGGGAGCATTTGTAGATGGTGACAATACAAGAGGTATACAGAGAAGCTAAACAGTAACATGGGTACCATGGGTGGGACAGGCTGGACTCTAACAGGACATTAAGATGTTTTGGAAGCACTACTGTATTTTGCCATAGACAACTATGTGACACTTCAAGTCAAGACAAAAATAAAAAAAGATTGCTTCTATGCTGCAGCTGTCTGAAGAAAGCTGTTTTGAGAATAAATTGCCTGCTTAATAGCCAATTTTTGTTGAAAAGTAAAATTTTTCACAATTTTTGAAAATTGTGATTTTTAACATGGCAGACAATGACTGTGGGAAGATATAAAGTAAGTTTCCAATTCTGATGCAGATTTTTCTCAATTATGCCTAGCATGCCTTATACCACAGCATTTATGGCAGATGCAAGCTTAGGTATCTCAAAGATTTCCTGAGCTGTTTAAATGGTTCCTTCATTCAACTTATACCAAAAGGACGTACTTTCACACTGCTTTAAACATCATATACCACCAAATATCAATGAGTCCAGCCCATGCGAGAATAGGAATTAGCATTCTATAGGAATTGGCATTCCATGACAAAAAGCAAATGATGAATGACCAGGTAGAGTACATGGCAAGGCAAGTGTACATTATAATTGCAAACAGCCCGAAAGAGAATGTATCTATACATATACATATACATAATATAAAAACTACATGGCATGCAGGTGGCATTCATTTCTGCAAAGTAGGTCACTGTTACCATAGATATCATTCAACACTGACAGACATGCTAAGAAGTTGTAGGGTACTAGATGATAACACAGATTTATTTCTTTGAATTACAAACATAAAGACAAAGAGTATTTCTTCTAGGTTAGTGACATAAACAGCAAACATGCATAAACATGCAAAAGTAAATGGAAAAAATTGAAAAAGATGTTAAACTGTTAATGTGTGGCACTGGCTACTTGGTGAGTAAAGTGCTGTAAATAAATAACACCGAAAGAAAAAACTTAGAAAAGAAAGATGAAGTTCCACAATGTCATATCAAAGCATGCAAAGAAAAGAGGGCATTGATGAGCATAGGAAGAGTGTTAGATACATACAAGAATGATGCAGGTGGTGGCAGGAATAGAACAAAAAATGTGAAGAAAGACACTCAAACAATCCCTTCAAATTTGTTGGTTTGGAACACACCAACTTTGCCACTGCAACTCATCAAATCAGGAAGTTGAAACCACTCACAACCTCAAACCCTGTGCAAAATTTGTTAGTTCCAAAACAAACAAAACTATTTAGAACTTCACAGCAAAAAAGTTTGGTGCTGTGTGTGGCTGGAAGGCCTGAGCACAAAAGTTAACGAACCGTCCTTCCATTCACGAGTGGCAGGGTTAATGATCCCAAAGAGCTCATCATTAGTGACAGCTTTGGGGTTGAGATCATGCATGACTGGTTTTTTCTTCATGTTGGAGTACGTCTTGTTCAGCACCTTGAGAACCTGTCACCATAGGTCAGAAAAGTAGTTAATTAATGTGATAAACTCCAGTATCTTTACTTATTTTTGTGAACAAAAAATGTTTAACAGAAAATAGGAATGCTTAAACTCACGCTCTATAATCCTTTTATACTACAAGAGAGATGACCAGTTTTGTTACACATGTTAAAACATTAATAAACCAAAATACATTCATTTTTTTTAAAAGAACTAAGGCCACATTCCTATTAAGAGTTAAGACATGATCTCCTATAGACATACCTGCATTACACTGATTTATGGGGCAATTTTTTGATAAA
The DNA here is from genome assembly GCA_010015985.2 of Actinopyga echinites. Taxonomy (NCBI): domain Eukaryota; kingdom Metazoa; phylum Echinodermata; class Holothuroidea; order Aspidochirotida; family Holothuriidae; genus Actinopyga; species Actinopyga echinites. Next base: position 52,645 of record JAAAJZ020000001.1, read on the forward strand.
ATAATTTTCTTTAGTGCCTGATTTTGGACAATCTTTTGGTTGTTATGAAAATTTTTACTGCCATTTTCCTGTCAGCCAGTCTTGCCATACATTGAGCTCATTACCTGTGATTTTCCTGTACCAGCATTACCAATCACAAACACAGAATGCCTCACAGCGAGCAACTCCTCCAATTGTACCACTTTCAAGATAAAACTGTCCTCTGCTTGGAGCTTCAGGTCCAGCGTTGACTGTTTCACCACCTTCTCAAAGTCTGGTGATCGTCGACGGGGCACATCAAGGGCTGGGAACAAGTCACCAATCAGACCCATGAATACTGGCATGTCATCTGTGACAATCTTGGGAATGTTGAAATCACGCAATGCTCTCATCAGGACTTGATCTTCTGGCCTGTCAGGGTCACCACGCTTCAGGGATCCAGCAACCACAAGCACAGACTTGATGGCTCTCAACCCCCAATCATAATGATCCTGTTATAAGAAAGAACAGAGAACATCCATAAATCAGTACAGAGAAATGATTTAAAAATAATAATAATAAAAAACCTCAGTAAAACTCACAAAATCCACTCATAAAGAGTGAGAAATGTTTTTAGAACAATTACAGAAAAAAATTTCACTTTAACAAGCACTGCTGATTTACAGTCCTTATTTGCCTTTCAGAAAATGCAAAGTTTATATGACTGTTTTGCAATAATGTTGTGAAAGCATTGATCAGTTCTTCACAATCACCTACAACACTTCACAAGAGGAACCACACAAATTAATCATCAGTTTTTCTGATCCCAAGAGTACTTCATGCTAGTGCTCTTTCTTTTACTGAAATAATGCGTATAATTTTCAAAGTTCCTACCTGCTTCGAGAGAAGTTCCTTGCACAGAGTGTACAGAGTGATGAACTTTCTGGCTAACAGTCGAGCATCCAAAAATCCTTCAGCCACCAACATAATTTCACAAATTAGTTCAAAATCTGGCACAACCATTGCACATGGTCTACAAAAGAAAGTAAAGTAGGCAGGAAATTTACGAAAGAGGAACAATTAACAATTCAAAGAAAATGACAGGACAAAACTGCTTGACGATGTGAAAGATTGTAAATGTCTGTGAGATTTCTCCCCAACAGAAAGTAAATGAAGGTGATGCTGTAAAATTATTCAGAATGAACATTCAGCACTGATATGCAAATACTACTTTATTATGTATATACTCATGTGGTCTATCATCTGGGTCAGTAGTCTGGGAAATCTTTAGATGCATGCCCCCATTACCAAGTACTGACCATGATGCAAGCCTCCTTCCCATTTGCTTTCCACCGTTCCACTGTTTCAGCAACCTCTCACAGCTCTGACATACATTGGCAGCACAGCCCTTAACAGTTTCCAGACGGTGGAAGACGGTTAGGTGAAGTAGGATCAACAATGGCAGGATTGAATATTCTCCATTGAACCTACTCTTTTCAGACAACTACTCTGGGATTTACTGAAAGCTATATGCTAATACTCATGATGGGTTCAATAACATCACGTGATGTGATGATGCATCTTGGGTAAAGTGTGAAATTTAAGCCATTTAGGTCCAAATAACAAGGAATAAAAATGCTTTCATTTTAAGCAAAAACAAGTAGGTAATAAAAACAGCTTTACTAATTCTGATGCAATACAGTCATGGATCTTCAGTACCTGAAGAGAGCCTTGAGATTCTCAGGTAGTTCAGTCCTGCCGGCATAACCAGGGTTCATGGTGATAAAGATTCCTACTGTAGGGACTAAGTTGATCTCCACCCCTTGGAAATTAAATCGCTTCTTCTTGTCTCTAACAGCATCTTGGACTGTCTTCACCTGTAAAACAGTTTGAAGAAAGGACAGGACATAGAACAACATCATCAGAACATTGTATTTGGGTATTTTCTATATAACATGCTCTTCATACTAATGCCCCAAAGCTAACCAATACTTTGTTTTTACAGGAAAAAGTCATTGCCCAATAGTTTGTTACTGAAAAGTTAACATTTTCTCCAGATTCATCCTTGGTTTCTTTTCACATTAAATGTTCACAAACATTATAAAAGACACTTAACAAGGGAAATAGGAGATTTAAAAGATTTATCTGTCCCTTAAAGAAAAGGGTGAGACACTTTTTTTACAGTGGCATGGAGGACACTATAAAAACAATACAAAAAAAGCACTAATGTTAGCTGGCTGTGTCCTAATGTTTCAAAAACTGACTACTACCATACACCTCACATGCACTGTTTGTGGTACAATTTAAGTATACTACTAAAAGAATGCAAAGGCAATGGCACCTTGTGACAGTCTCTTCACTTTCATATTCATTCATAACCCAGTAGTCATGTTTCTACACAGGTTTCTTTCATGAAGCTTACCTGCACTGCTACCACTGAGAGCACCTCTACAGAGATCCTGTTAAATTCATCAAAGCAGCCCCATGCACCTGTCTGGGCAAGACCTTTGTAGATGTTACCACAAGACTGTAGAGAGAAAAAAATGGCAAAATGTCCACAACAATATTAAAACTTACAGTCTGCCACAAGTTAAAATCCTGTCAAGTTTGTGAATGAAATAACACACCAACTGAAACATTGGAAAATTTGACAGTATTACAAGAAATGTAGACACACATACCTTGTAGTCCATCTGTTCAGAACAGTTGAACACATAGACTTGGATACCAAGGGCACGACCTAAATCTTTGGTGGTCTCTGTCTTACCAGTACCAGCTGGTCCTGCTGGATTTCTAAGCTTTAGTTTTGGTTCCAGTGAACACTTCATGTTAATTTTTATCTGCTTTATTATGTATTTTATGGTGCCTTTACACGGGACAGCACCAGATTGTTTTAAAGCTAATAAATAAATCTTCATTCCTATGTATCTTTTTGGGGGTTGCTTTGCCCCTTTTATCATTTTCATACAAAAGTGAAGACTTTACTCCCCAAAAGCGAGACGAAAGTAGACGCAATATTAACGCCCAGTGACTGATTTTAAGGGAGCATCTATTATAAACCACTAAATCGTGCGTGTTAGGTGACATATATAGGTGAACAAACCCTTGCACGATTAATATTTGCCTGCCACACAAAGCGGAGCGAAACCACCATACGAGTATTGACTGCTGATGTTATGCAAACATGCATAACTTTAGACTCGTGACGCTGTCAATGGGCGTTTGTCTCGAATCCGAAAAACAACACTCGCTTAAAACACTTCAGAGTAATTTGAAATATCTCGACAATTCAATCCATATGATTTTTTCCTTTACTAGCTTTGAGGTACCTTCGCCCTTTTAGTAATATTTCCAAATCTAGCCTCATAAAGTTGAGCTAATAATGACAATCGACGCGCCATCTCAGACTTGTTTATTGTCAAACAATTCGTTCTCCTCTTTCGGAGTTCAAACCTCCCTTAATTGTGCCTGAATCTATCCTAACCGTAAGCAAACTTGCGAGTCAGGAGACAGCCAATAAATGCACCACCGTATGCTATTTTACATTCAATAAGTGAACGCGACTCAAGAAATATCGATCGCTGCTAGCCTCTTGGCTCGTTCTTCGAGCTAGCAGTGACGTTGATGAATGTACGACGCTACTTTAAGCTGTTCTGATAACTATATCATTGCCTTGTTGAAGATAAAGATTGGGGAGAGCGCCAGTCAAAAATCAGATGCGAGATTCGTGTTTGGCCGGAGGACAGCCAAGAGGAAGTTAAAAGGAAAGGAATCAAATCGGTCGGAAAGTGTCAAGGAAGGAAGTAGCTACTAGAAGCTTCCTTCCTGTGTTAGGCTACCAAGGCCTAAGCCTGTTTTTTGTATTGAGAATTTCAAGGGATGTAATCTTTGGGAGAAGACGGCATAAATTGGGAAGACACTTAAATTACAGAGGAAATTAAGTTGAAAGAAATTCCAAACATTAGCTTAATAAAAAATGCTGCTACTTTTAGGTTGATTTTACTCTTGCGGGGATGGTGTTTCTCTAGGAAGCGCTAAAAACAGAATTTGTTGTAGCAATCTGTAGGATATAAGAAGCGTACGTGTTTGAATCATCAATTGTAGAAAAATGAGGATAATAAGATGAACAAAGAAGACGGAGGATAAGAGAAGTTGACTATATCTGTTAAGAGTTACAGATCAATAGTAACTTCAAATTCTGATGCGTGGGGGATATGAGCATACAGTTTAAAGAGAAAACACCAATTTGAGAGAGTTTTCGAATATAAATATAACAGGCAAATTACGGTACTGTGTTAGTAACTTGTTGCATTTTTGCAAAATAAAGTTGATGACACAAAAAATTATGAACAAAGGCATGAAAAGCAAATGATCTGCAGCTTTCCTTTCATCCGTTTTGTCACAATCTATAGGTATACCAGGCTATTGAATACGATTTTGTGGGTCCCTGCCTATATACACGACTGACTATTCGTTTAAATGAAATTTGCTTAGTTTTGATAGAATTAACTTAAAGAAAGATATGCTGAACAATAAATTCAGAGAGTGCGTGCAGAAAATACTAAAATTCTGCGACCCTCTATGTATGACGTAACGGTACTCAGAACGAATCGTGAACCGCTATTGAAAAAGGGAGTGGGCAGAATATTTCTTTTCAATATTTTAATTTAATTAGTTATGAAAAATAATCAAATATGTTAAAGAACTTTACAAAAGAATTCACAGTTGTCAAGATTCAACAACGAAAGGTAATCTTCTTTCATTGTGAAGATCTTATCAGTCTTACTGTTTTAAAGACGTAGCAAACAAAAGAGGAAATAAGAAAAGCAGCTGCGATTGATTAGTACTTTTTATCTTTAGATTACATTTAACACTTTAAGGGAATGCAGGTGTTGTTAATGTCTTAGAACTTCTCTGTAAATGCTTCTTCTGTCAGAGAAACATAATATTAGAAAATAAAGCTGAATCCGACATGTCCATCCGTGACATGTAAAACCGGTCATGAATAAACATTGATAATAAACTGCAACTTCAGAAACTGAGCCAAAATGATTTGGTTCTATAAATTTATCCTTATCCGTGAATTTAAGTAAGCAAAAATAATATACACTGCTGGGAGGAATTGTTATAGATGTGATTTTACTTTTGGTTCAAACAACTAATTTTCCGTGGTTTTAAAACAGATTAACAGGTAATCATTCTATCGTATGGGTTAACCTCCAACGTAAAAGAATAAGAAATGAGGGGATGAGAGACTATTTTCTATAGCAAATGTTTATATGATCCTATTTTCATATGCATCATTATGAGCGGCTCTTATCTGCGCTTTTTTTTTTAATTTATGGCATATGTTACAATTTTGGTCTATTATTTTGAGCGTCTCTGACAGTGCGACGATAAATATTCGAGAAACTCCTACATGTGTTTTAGTTAACAATTTAAAAGGCGTCGAAGCTTTGCGAGTTAAATCAAGCTAAAATAATTTTGAAACTAAAAAGAAGAATAAATTAGAGTTAGAAAGAAGGTTGCGGATTTAATTCCTAACCTTTATGTAGAAAATTTCTAGTCCAGTCACTGTGTGTGCCTTTAGAAACTATACCAAGGAAAAAGAGGAAAACATATTGTGAATAATTAATGATTCTCTCTAGATAAGGTACTTCTAAAGCAATATAGGCAGAGACTTTAAATGTATTCAAATTCCTTGTATTTGTACAAGCAACCGTCTGGGAAATTGGAGAAACGTGTTATAAATTATGGTAGGCACATTTCAGGTCCATTAGTAGGACGGTATAGCGTTGCGGGTTCTGTTGAAAGTATTGCACATGCAACAACGGATTACATATAGAAGAACACCTGGATAAAACGTATATTGGTATAAGGCATTGGATTCAGTTGCTCAGTTGAAACAGGTTTTACCATATCTGTTTGATTTAGGTAATAATTTCGGTGGTTACATAATCGATGTTCGATGATAAGGGTTCTTTAACTCGTCATTTTTAGTGCCAACAATTTCATCCGTAGTCGCCTGGAAGTTACATAAGTCTGTAGATTTTTTTCTTTTTTTCATCTTTAAAGACATGTCTTTCGTACTTGCGCCAGTGTTTGTGGTGAGCTTGTGTCTAAAATAACGTCATTTGATATTTCGGAAAAATGTATTTTATCTTTTTCTGTGAATCTAAACAGAAGTGTGAAATTTCAAACGGTGTAGTGGCTAATTTATATATTACTGTTCTTTAAATAACTCTGTCTCAATTTTTTTGATTTTCTTTCTATTTTTAATATTTCACTACTCTTGAAGTTTAGATGATTTGAATTTGCTCCACCTTATTTTTAACCAGAAATACACTCCTTCATTACACTTATGGCGATGTCTGAAGAATGAACTTTCGAAAATGTAAAATGTAAAATAAATCGCAAAAATCTTACTCAGTTTTCCAGGAAAGTAGATTAGCAATTTTTCTACTTTGTCGAGGAAACTTTTAGAGTACAGCTTTAGAGATAGGAGTGCTCGGTGTAATTGTAAAGTACAAAGACCTGCCTCTCACCAATTTACTCTCAACCTTGATATAGATATACTCGATCGTGATTGGTCGAAATGAAAATAGAAATCAACCTGTCACATCCATTTACGAAACGACTTTGTTACTAGCAAGTTTTTATTACTTTGTGCTTCTACGTATAGAGGAGTGCTTTAACAACTCACAAAATTTTAATGTGTTAAAGTAGGAGAAATGCATGCACCAAAATTCATATTGGTAAAGATCAGAATATGGAAGAAAATATGGCAAGTATTTGCAAAATTTTACATTATGGAAAATAAAACAGTTAAATATAAATATGTGATATAAATTTGTTGGTTATCAAGAATTCGGTTGAGAGAGAGCAAAGGTTACAAGGACAGTTTGTATGAAGTAAAATATACATTTTTTTAATTCGAAAGAAAAGTAAACCTGCACGGCAAGTGAAGTTACCTTTGCAAAATTTCCTTTTTATCAAATTCAGGTTAAGGAGATTAATTATTAAATTTATTCTTACACTCTATCTTTCGTTTACCGACATAGGAGTATTTTACTTCAACATAGAAAACCGATTACTACCGTATAGCTTAAATATTTCCCATTTTTTAAATCGCACTATTAATACTAAATGTGTTTTACGCATATTGAGAGCATTGTGAACATTTAAAGGGAATAAGCAGTCGTCCCAGCGGTATTTTGGTAAATCATAAAATCCTGCCATTCTCTCATTCTCTGTACAAGTATTTTTCAGATGTTTTCAAATATAAATACAAGGAGTTACGCTGCAAAATTTATCAATGTAGCAGCTAAAATGTTGTCACATGATCAGAAAGAGCCAATGATAAATTAGGATACGGGGTACACTTATTTATTTTGGGTGGCTGCGCATTTTATCTTTAACGGGGGTTTCCTATCATAAAATTTATAACAAAAAGCTAATACTGAAATTTAAAAAGAAAAAAGAATGAATAATGAAATAAAACAAAATAATAAATAATAACCATTTTCTACTCCTTAGTGGATTAATATGATGTTAGTAATTATTAGTAAGCGAAAGAAATGAGTCAAATTGTGACGCATTATGGAACCTTTTTGAATTGTACATCTACACAAAATGTGTCACTGTGTTACACTTTTGTAATCAGTTTACTCCGATTAATTTTGTTTTAAAAGAAACCGTGGAAATAAGACAAAGGGGGCAAATCAATATTATCGTAAAAGATATTTGTTTCACGTTATGATGCTTACTGAGTGTTAAACTTGTCGATGTGTTTAACGTTATCATTATTGTAATGTTATTTTATTCTTTTGTCACTCATTAGTAAAAAGAAAAACTCAAATGGCTTAAAAAATAAATAAGTAAACAAACATTTTTCAGAAGGGCCTATGAATTCCAAAAGGAGTACTTCATCTGGGTAAGAGCTTCCTCTGCACAAATTAATATTATCCAAGAAAGATCATAAACTAAAACAATAAAAAGGGCGTTTTAATGAAGCTAACAAAGAAATGAAAAGAAAAAACCCTGATTAGTTTATCCCTTGTTTCCATTTAAACCAACTCTTCATGACTTTCTTTCCAATATTTTTATTTTACCCTTCAACAAAAATCGTGAAATTGAAGAAGAACATTACAAACACTATGCTGATACCTTAAGGACCGAGTTGAACATTCTTATAAATTCGTGTTCCTTTATTCATTTTTATACCAAATGTTTATGATTTTCTTTTCAGGATTTTGTACCGCAAAAATACAGCAGTTTCCTAGATGTATAAAGAAATTAAAAATAACTCCTGAGATTATTCATTAAGAATCCTATAGTCACTAAAAATTAATAACGTCTGGATGGGTCCAGCGATACCGGTCGATCAATCATGGATTATACTCATTACTTGGCCATCAGAATAAACAAAGTTGAAAAATCAGGCTCGAAATACCCGATTTTGGAGCATAGCTTTAAGAAAGCGACTGAAATTAATAAAAGAAGATGGTGTTTGACTCTCCCTCGGTATGAATATTTGATAGCATGCAGGTGGACAAATATGGATTGAGGCGAAGCTTGAGGCGTGCTGGAGGATGGGAGAGGCAGTGTTCGGGCTCTTCAAGGAAAAATGTGTAATAAAAAAGGGTGGAAATGTCTTGTGGAAATTAGGAGGAAAAAATAAGCGTTCCCCGTGAAAACAAGAATGATAATGAAAAAATTTAAGTTGATAAAAGTCGAAAGAAAATGGAAAACAAATGGGCGATAAGAGAGACGACAGAGTAAGAGTCATCGACGACAAAGAAACTTCAAGAAGGAACATTGAAGTGGGATGACGACTACTTCCATTGAAACCTTAAATAATTATTTTTTCAAGAGAAAATGGTTGTATTAAATTGAAAAATTGTTTTAATTCTCTGATAAAATAATAATGGTTGTGATGACAAGATGATAAAGTTGATACACTAGTGTAGCACGTTAAGAAGAAGAAGGAAGGGGTAAAAGACAAGGTGATAGATGACGATGACGATGACGATGACGATGACGATGACGATGACGATGACGATGACGATGACGATGACGATGACGATGA
>JAAAJZ020000001.1:267778-282584 GCA_010015985.2 Actinopyga echinites
CAACATCATTTGGGTATTCCGGAGAGTGAGATTTGCCAGACCAGGTATTAGTGAGCTTATACAAATTCCCCTGGTCAGACCCACATTCAAGAACACTCTCGGACATAAAGTCGGATTTGGTCCAGTGAAAAAATTGTGGGTTTCCCAACCCTTCAAAAAATGTCAGACGTCACAAACCCAGTATACGAACTTTAGCAGAAACTAGTACGATTAGGCATATTTCCCAGAGATGTAGCTGCTTTGAGTTATTATTAAAGAACATATACGTTGACTTCATCATCTATTGTAATGGCTAAATGATCACTCTGAAAGCAAAACAAAACACTGCTCTCTTCCGATGTTAAGTTTAAACACAATTTTTCTATTGGGCCAATAAGTGAGAGTGATGAATCGTAAGCATACAACTTCACAGCATAATCGTCAGCGTCCTGGAATTTCCACATGACGTACCACAGCTTTTCCCCCCTCCTCGAGTTGACGCCTCTGAATAAGTCCTTAAGACCAAATAACAAAGCCTGGATGTGTTTTTGTTTTTCCAAATTGACTGCTACCCTTGAAGTTCTGGTTTATTTTCCTGAATTTCCCTGCCTGCTGTGTAGTCATTACTTACAGTTTGTTTCTTTGATTTTTAACATTCAGAGGAGTTGTCTGCAAATGCAGTGACTTGTATAGTTCAATATTTGTAATTTTATAGTTTATGAAATGTCATCTTTTCCTGATGTAAAGATGATGTCATGGCAAGACTAAATCAGAATAGAGTATTCATTTGTTGTCCATATCCTGCTCTGTCACATTAATTTATCGCCCTTAATCTCACTGAATAAAGTGGATACTTAATGTTTGTAATTTTGACTATGGGTATTGTAAACACTCAAATCTTTGTGACTTCTGATAGGTATAGTTGTGAGTTGCTATCTGGTTTGCTACACAGAAATTGGGCTAGCGATAATGCAGGTATGGACTGATGAACTCTTTTAGGGGAGTATCATGTGCTCACCTGCTTTGCATGATATGAACAGAATCTTAACATGGGCCATATGGGCCCAGAATGCCTCAAAGGACTTTTTTTCCAGTCCGATTAACCTTAATCTTATAATTTAAACTGTGATCTTCCAAAATTGTGTGGTTTTTTTGTTTATTATGTTTAAGGTTGAAATAGTGGTATGCACCTTCATTATGAAAAATCATAAACCAGTTTTGAGTTTCATGATTTGGTTAATTTCATTTATGAAAGTCTATGTGTATAAAACAGAGGGATTTAACTTGTAGTGAACAGCCCTGTTAACTTTCTCTGTGCTTTCATGTTAGCCTGAGTCCCCTACTAGTTCACCAAAAGAAACTTCTGTTCCAAAGTCTAAGGCAAGGTCCTCGTCATCCAGAGGCCTCTTTAGTGATGAAGATGAAGATGACTTGTTTGGTGGAGGATCTCCAGGAGGCAAACCAAAGGAGAAGCCTAAAGAGAAACCCAAGGAAGTAGGAAAAAAGAAAGAAGAAAAGAAGAAAAAGAAGACAGGGGGAGGCGGGGGACTGTTTGGTGATGATGATGATGGAGATGATTTGTTCGGGGAGAATAGCACCAAAGAAGAGAGGAAGAGCGATCATGATGCTGATGGAGGGATACAGGAAGAAAAGGTATTTCAAGAAATTTTTGTGGATTCGGCATTAGTGTGTGCTATGTAGATGCTGTTTGTGCTATTTGTAAAAGTCCTAGCTGGTGAAATCAGGGGATGAATTTAACTGTTCACAGAGGGAGGGTTTGGCAAAAAGTTACTTTGGCTATTGAAAGTAGTAAGTAATTCTAACCACTCTGGTGAAAATTCTACTTGATATATATGTGTAGTTGGCAGCGTATTAACAGTTGGAGGTAACTTATTCACTCTAGAAATGAACTTGGAGCAAGCATTTTGAAAGCAGTCAGTTGTGATGTCGTTTCCTTGCATTTGTAAAGTGTGTTATGGTTTTCTTTAATATTTACACCAGTTGAATCATTTAATGTCTTATGCTACTACATTGTAGATACATCTGGGTATCAGAATATTGCAACCTTCATATTCCCTACATGTAAGTTGACAATCAAGTTTGAAGTCAAACCAATAGACAAAGTAACAAAGAAAAAGAAAGACTATGCATCGTAGTGAGGAGATGACATCACTTCTGCTTTCAGCAAGTCCAATTTGAACAGAAAAGATAGTTTCTTCAACTGTTCATATTTTGAGAACATAGGAATTGAATGCAAATTTTAGCAGAATGCTTGAAGTTTATTCTACATTTATATATCTAAAGTAAATTTTAGCTTAGACTTTTGGTTGATAAAGCATGAGATAAAGTTGCATATTTTTTTATATAGTGGTGACAGCCCTGGTTGCAGCATTAGGGATCCAAACTCTAGTTAGGACTTTCCAACCCTGACAGTTACAGCTCATTTGTAGTGGCTCTATTGACAACACAAACTACTGCCTTTTTCCCTTGGACAATTTTCATATTACACTGCCTTATTTTTCTTAAAATTGAAATGATTTCCAGCTTGTGAAAGGGGTTGAATTATTGCCCATTTGCATGGTTAAAAGGAAGGTGAGGACTGAGGCTGATTGATGTCATGAGCCAAATCAGTAGAGGTGATGAGATGGGTGATAAAGGGAAGATGCAGTATGAGTGAAAATAGGTCAGTGACAGGTATCAGGGGTGGGGCTGGGGGATGGGGTTGTGGGGGAAGGTTGGTTATGGAGGTGGGTCATCAGATAACTCCCTTTAGTCACATCAGGTTGGTTCAAACACATTTACCCTTTGAGATGTTAATAGATAGGGGACATGTGACTGTCACTGTCTAGAAATAGAATCTTTGATACTGGATTGCTTCAGGGAGGGCATTAAAGTATGGTTGAGTTGATAGGTCAAGTAATTGTTTCTGGGAGATGGATAAAGAAAAGGATGGGACAACTAAATCCAAAAAGAATTCTGTCTTACTGGTCTAGACTGCAGCTGAAACAGGTAAGTAACCCACTAAGCCTTTAGCCTGCAGGTGGATGTCGTTTTAGGTTCAGCTTCTATGTTGGATCAATGCTCTCTGCTTACCCAAATTAGTTTGATGTGGAATTTTGGTATAGGATGCCCATCTGGTATTGTATCAGAGTCACAAGTGATGCCCATCTGGTATTGTATCAGAGTCACAAATGATGCCCATCTGGTTTTCTATCAGAGTCACAAATGATGCCCATCTGGTATTGTATCAGAGTCCCAGGTGATGCCCATCTGGTATTGTATCAGAGTCACAAATGATGCCCATCTGGTATTGTATCAGAGTCCCAGATGATGCGCATCTGGTATTGTATCAGAGTCACAAATGATGCCCATCTGGTATTGTATCAGAGTCACAAATGATGCCCATCTGGTATTGTATCATAGTCACAAATGATGCCCATCTGGTATTGTGTCAGAGTCGGAAATGGGTTATCCCTGGAAGAGATGTCAGCCGACGTTGGATTGATGGCTCCAAATTACCCAACCTAAGATTGAATGACTTGACCAAAACTGATGTCAAGATCGGACAGCAAGATGTTTACTAGATAGTTATGCATCATAAATGGCATTTATTGTTCATAATTGTGGGGAATACAGTGAAAAATGTTCGTAACTTATATATCTCAGTTAATGATAATTTGCCTACCAGACAAATTGTCTTCATTGATACCTGTATTTAACACTTGACCAAGTCATTTGAAATTTTACCAACACTTCTTGTTTTTGTTACATCCCATCCTTTGCTGTTTTCAGAAGCCAGAACCAAGCAAACACAAGAAGTTAGCTGGTGCTGTTTCGATGTTTGGTGGTATGGACCCTTCTGCCATTGTGAAGAAGAGGTCCACTTCCAGCTTTTCTGAAAGTGACAAAGAACCGCTCTCTCCCTCGTTGTCATCTCCTCTGTCCACTGAACCGACCTCCGAGGAAGCTCACCCCCCAAAGGTAGGAAACTAATATCAGCCTGGGACTGGATGTTGTCCCCCAGTCACAAGATTGGGAATTTACATTAGTGCTGGAAAAGTAAACAAAGAAACGAATTGGTTAATTTTGATATAGGACAGGAATTTTCTCTTGAACATACTTTGGTGGGATGTATAATTGTTTGAAACAATTGACCTCATCACAAATTATGGAAGGACAGCAACTATTAAAACTGGAGTTTCGTTGCTATAAGCATTCTGTTTGTGTAAGAATTGCACCACAGGAGGAAACCACAAGAAGACAGATTGGTTAACACTTTGAGTGTTTCCACTTTATATTGAAGATAATGGTTGCTTGATTCTGTTGGGTGTGATATCTGTCACTGATTTTTGTTCAGGGACACATACTACACCTGAATGTGATGGCTAATTTACACTATTTTCCCTTCTCGTTATTTCTTAAGTGTGAAAATATCTTTGATAAATTAATATTTGTTTTATATTCTATCTCTCTGGATTTAATTTCCTTTCATTTTCTTTCAAGATATTAACAATCCTTCATTTCTTTTTCTTCACACCCAAGTCTCCCCTGCATGATAAACCTCCCCCTGTTACTTCTCCTAAACCTGCTAAGGCACCAGCCAAATCAGAAGCCAAAGCAGTTGTCATACCGAAAAAGCCGGCTAAGTCCTCTCCAACAGCGTCACCGAAAAGTCCGACAACATCCAGCAAGATTGGAGCCTTGCAGGTTGGATTTACTTCTTTCAGATCTCTTGTTTTGCTTTTTAATTTCTGTTGCTCACTTTTTCCTTAATGCAATTCTAAAGTAGTCCAGACTAGCTTGCACTTAAAAGATAAATTTGCAGGAACTTGTGTGGAAGGAAGGATAAGGCATCAGTCCTTTTTCTTATGAAGTACTTTTTTTCTCAGCACATCCTTGTCTAACTCTTCAACTGTAATAATTCACTTCACTTACCTTTCTATGTATGGGTTGATGGTATGACTTGGAGTGATTTCTTTAGTAATGAGGAAATTAAAAAAATGAAAACCATTATAGTCATTATCAGTGATGCAAAATTCACAAATCATGGAGTAATCCATTCTTTATTGCAAGCCTCTGACTGTGATATGTTTGTACTCATCGATGATGTTGTGTATGTTTTTGCAGCTCCTGTCTCTTTAGCAAAGATGAACTAGTGAATGGATAGTTTTGTTAACTGTCCAGAACCCTGTACGTACTCTACCTGCTTTTAAGTAGAGATTGCTTGTGGACAGTTCTGAAATTTTCAGAGAATTTTGTCACTGAGATTAGTTGGACATCTCTGCCTGTTAGTCTAAAAATGCCTTTATTTGAGTTTTTGTGTAGTGTTTTATTTATCTTTTCTGTTTTATTTGTCTTTTCTGTTTTGTTTACCCTTCCTCCTACTACCCATTCCATCCCACTTTTGACCTACTTCCCTGGGACATAGCTTCTACACGTATAGGTCTGGTGTGGGGTGTTTTGAGGTTGTGTTCATACTTGCAATACACTGTGAAAGTTACATGGGATAAAGAAATCGGACTGGTCATTTTTCTTCATGGAAAAAGGCAATTAAATATGGATGTGTTCTATAAACATTCATTGTCAGTTTTTCTTGCTTGTGCGTATCGTTATTAATAGAATGACACTTACGACTGAGTGATTTCAGTACATTTTCTCATTATGTAGATTAATGGGCAGTCATTCTGAAATCTCACAAAGATTGTATCCATTCATTGGTTCATGTAATACTGTACACTGCTTTACCCATTTTCTGTGGTCACAGTTTGGAAGGCATGTAGGCTAACCTGGTATTATCACTTATTTACTGATTATCCCATTGCACATGTATAGTAAGAAACATAAGGGGTCTTAAAACCAGCTATTAAACCAGTTTGAACAATGTGTACTTTGAGTCAGCTGTTTACCTCTTTGTTGTAAAATGTAGCAATGAGTTACTAGAAAAATGGTGAATTCCCAAAACATATTTATTTTGCACTACATTGTACTTAACATGTGTGAAATATTCGATTTTCTCTAGTAGTTGCCTGGTTCTCGTTTTCAACTGTACAGTGTAGTAAACCAGTAGCACAATAATGTGAGAGACGTCAACATTGTCCAGCATGTTGCTCAACATTTGATACTGTTAGCCAATCTAATAGCAGAACTTGACCCCTTCTGTAAAATGTACTGTGCCATAAAAAGTAGTCCAGAAGTGTTTGAGATTTACAGGACAGTCAATTATGCACAATATGTTTGTTTCACTATTTATTCCAAAATCTTACTGAAGATCAGTTGTTCTGTACAACATGTACATCCAGTTCATTATTTGTCCTTCTCATGGTAACTGTACCTAGTTTCCTAGTGAGTCTCCTACAGTGACAGTCTAGTTCCCATTTTTGGTCACATAGTATGGTAATCAACAATGTGACAACATGGCGGCTATTTTCAAAATTGTCACTCACATTGTACAGTATGTTTATGTTCAATTTGTACGTCAGCATTCAGTGAAAATTGTCAATCATGTTGTGCATGTGGGTTAAAACAGCACTGTATTTGGCCGCCACACAGTGAATATAGTATTTCCATCTTAGCACTGTATACTAGTATAGGTAAAGATTGAGGATGATTGAATTTGTCAACTACTTTTGTCAAAGTGCAGTATCACAGCTCTGTCTTTCCTGTAAAAATTTAAGAAAATGATTTATTTGTACATAATGTACTTTTAAGGTAATACAGTTGATTTCTTTCCATGTGACAGATATTATTGTGGGTTCTGGTACAACTCCCTCATAGACAGCTTTCCCTGGGATGATTTTTTCCCCCCAATGACCCCATGTTGGGCCACTCCCAACCAAGTGATGGTGTGGAAGGAGTTGTCTTAGGGGTAACATCAACAAAGTGATGGTGTGGAGGGAGTAGTCTTAGGGGTAACAGGGAGTAGTCTTAGGGGGTTAGGGAGTATTGTAGGGTTAGACTTGTCTGGGAGGGATCTGTTTTGTTACAGTATAATCACATCACATAGTGTCATTCTGTGAAAGTGACGCGTGGAATTTACAGTATCTTTTTTCTATTTTCGCTATTGTCCATTTCTTTCTTTCATGCAGTGACCAATTTTATTTGAATAGAGAAGAGTAGCATACTGGTTTGAATGCAGTTGGCAATGAAAGTAGCTTTTGAAGGGTGTGATTATGACAAGATTGGTTCCATATTTAAAGTTAAACATTTAATTCTTACTCAAGCATGCAGTTTAGAATACCATAATTTGTTACTAATAGGTGCATTTAACTATAGTAACATATGTAAAGAACTAGACTTCGTAGGAAGTAACATTTATCTGGCCAGTCAGTGGCCAGTTGACTTTTTCACAGAAAGAACATGTTTTCAGTAAAAATTTGTGGCCTGGTAACCCTATCCTCTTTAAAGTGCAAGCTATATTGAAGAAAACAACAACTAAGAGACAGTTGTATTCTCAATCCCCCATCTGTAAATGGTAGATGTTACTTTTGATTTACTTTTAGCTTTAATACTGGAAGTATGCATTGTTGAACCTCTAATTGGCTTGTTATGGAATACAGTCAGGAGAATGATGATGCTTAATTGATGCCTAAGCATTATAGCCAGACATGTGTTCTACATTTTTATCTATTAAAATTGGTAGTACTGTCATGTACATAGATGTTCAGAGCCATCTCTTTCATCCACTTTGTATTTCAGTATAACTTATTGTGACTGTTAACAGTATTTATGAGATCTAACAAGTAATCTGATATGTTTAGTGATACAGCTTAGTTGAAACTTAACAGGATTAAATAGTTCTTGTTCCTGTGAAATGCAATGGATGTAACCATAAATTAGCTAAAACCATGTGAAGAAAGGTACCCCTTACTATAATAGCACCATCCTTCCCCTCATCCCATGATACTCTGTTTCTGGGAGTTCAATGATGTCTAGTTTTGAGGTTAGGGTCTCTTCATTTGTTGTTACATTTCAGCAGTATTTCATTGATTGTTGAAACAATAGGTACTCATTATTTTTCATTGAAGGCAGAGTGGGAATGCATTCATTTTAGCTCAGAATTTAAAGTTTGCTTTTGACAGATACGATAACATCTGAGGCTTATGGTACATTGTATTTAATTTTAGATGTGTCATCTTCTAATCTTGATAACTTTTCCTTGATTGATTTAGCAGGCAGTGTGCACGTGTTTTATATTCATTAAAGTATAGTTTGCATGCTAGTTATCTATCCTTTGTACCACCACAACGTTAGACTTGCTCCAAGTGGGATTTGAAACACACTGCATGGAAGATAATCCCCAAACACTATTGCATGATATGAAATATGCTCTGTTATGTGTACTTTGCTGTGTTATTTTAAGTACTGTGTATCTTCAATATTTAAATTATTTGAGACACCCATAGTGAAATGAAAGCATTTTATTGGTATCAGCATGTAAAAAGTTCGTAGTAGGCTTACCTTAAATAGCAAAGAACTAATTCAAATTGAGATATCTTTAATTTTTACGTAGCTCAGCAAAGGTATGTGGGTTCTCTGCTTTCCTCTGATCAAGTTGAGTTATTTTTCTATGGCAATGTAGAACTTGCCCTTAACTTAATGTAAAAAGAATGTCATCAGTTTTAAAACAGTGAAATATTTTGTTGAACTTAAAAAGAAATTAGTGATTAGCAGTGACTAAGTGTACAATTGGGCAGTTTTTTTGTCAGCCACAATTTTGTATACCTTTTGCAAAATAGGATACCCTCTGGAGTCCCTCATTTTAGACATGACTGTTGAAGTATTAGAGTGAATGGTCCACTCACTCTTGATTTAAATAAGATAGGAGAGTGGGTGGAACAATAAATTATTTCAGGGGATCTGTGTGGTAGCTCTGACATTAATGATAGGAAATATTGTTCCTCTCGTTTGAAAACTTGCCAATAACTGTCTTTCCTTTCAGCATCAGAACAGCAGAAAACATGCTCCTGTCACTACGGATAGTGGCAGAAATAAGCCCCTCAGTTACTCCCAGAAACCATTACCTGAAACGCCAGTCAAATCCATCACACGACGGAATGCTAGCAGACCCAAATTTACAGGTAGCAAAGAAATGTTCAGTCACATGGGTGGGACCCATTCTCCTCCTCTTCCAGAGAGAGAGCCCTGGGATCATGTGGGAAGTGTCAACAGTCACAAACAGTATCTGAAGCTTCCAGAGTGGAAGTACATACAAAACATTAAAGGAATGTACAATGCATCTTGGGATGGGGACAGCTTCCGTCCAGATTCACCAGTACAACATCGTTCAGGGTTCAGCGGAGTTTCTTGTTCAAACTATGTTGATGAGTTTGATTCAAGTGACTACTTGGATCCCCATTATGGCATGAGGGAGTTTCTGTCGGACCAAGATGTTCTGTCTGACCAAGCAGAGTGGACTCAAAGGAGACGGAGGAACTTTGGCAAGGATGGCAAACCAATCCCAATGAAAAGGAGGGGCTTGAAATATAATCCAGCCAAGGATGAAGGATTTGCACAGGGTGTCCTGAGGAGGTCCCCTCTTGTTTCTCATGTTTCTTCTGATAGCGATATTTGGGAGAGGCCACCCCCTCCTCTGCCAAGACCCAGGCTTTTCAATAATAACAACATATCTCCAAAACATCAAGATCGCATGGCAGATCATGAAATGAAAGGAAACTGTGTTGAGAGGAAAAAAAAGGTTTACAAGCATTCCCCTTTAAAGCTGTCTTACTCTGGCGATTCAGACAGCAGTTCTTGTTCTGAATCCCAAGCCTGTCTAGCAAGAGATCTGGGAGAAGCAGCGTTGAGCAGGAATCATTATTCTTATCGTAAAGTTGTGAAATGTGCTAGCCCTCCTAAAAATCTTGCTCTGTATTCTTTGTCTGAAGGGTATATTCAGCACCATCAGTCAAGTCCTCGTAGAGGGTTGTCCCCCTCATCATCCATTTCACCTGAAACAAATCGCAAATTAAAACCCCAGATAAGTGCCCCATTTGATCCTCGCCAAGGAGTCTTTGACACCACATACTTTGGACAGGCTGCTGACGACTCTTTATCTGTCTCTCTAAGACATTTTCCAGTTCCACCCCCTCGACCCCCTAAACCGCCCTCCTTAAGTCCATCCCCAGGTAGTAGCCAACATTTGACACCCACATTTGTTTGTCAAGCTCCCAAGTCTCCACCTCCTGTTAAACCAAGACCACACCATTTCAGCCCTAAGCATACGTCAAAGATGGCAACTTTCACACACCCTAAACCTCCCAGACCCCAGCAAGGTCCAGATTTTTCTAGGTATAAAAAGATGTCCAATGACAGCATTTTTGCCATGTGCCATGAGAGAGTGCCACCAGAAGGAAGGAGTGTTAAGAAACTTGCCATCAACAGCGGCAAGCTCAAGAACTGTGGCAGTTCAGACGATGGCATCGCACACAATGATCTTCCAGTTCTTCCAGAGTTTTTAAATGTGAATGATGAGCGCTTTCTGAAGTTGACATATTCTTCAACATCTTCTAGTGGCTATGCGTCCTCTGATTGGTCCATGCATAGAAGTGATTTGCACCATGGGAAAGAACCTCCCAATAGCTTTACCTTGGTTAAGAATGGCCTCTTACATTTTGAAAGTTTCTCAAGTAATCCAGAGCAAGCACCCTCTGGTAACGTTGAAAGTGGAACAAATTCCATTGGCAGTTTTCAAGAAGACCCTTCTCTTCCCCAAAAGCCATTTTTAAGGATGAAGTCAAAGAACAGTAGCAGAAGAACAAAGCCTTGTCGTGAGACATTTTTGATGAAGCAGTGTCTTTTCGAAAGCCTTTCTGGTGGATACAGCAGCAGTACAGACAGCTCAAGTTTCAAGAGAAATAAGTATGACGAACCATTCCCCTCCCCGACTATAAAGCTCCTCTCACCTCAGGTTTCAAAAATTGCTGTACCCCTCTCACCAGTGACTGAATCCCACTCCCCAAGGGTTCAAAGGAGGAAAGTTCCCCCTAAAATAGCTCCCAAACCAGTGACTAGAATGGTTAATGGCTATAACAAGGTCGCTAGGGGTGGTAGAGACCAGAATCAGATGGAAAAGAGGGAGGAAGGAGAAGAAATTGATGGTCAGAATACTTCACCATTACACATGAATCCTTCAAAGGTGTGTGGAGCATGGCTTGATGGCAGATGGATGTACGATGATGCATGTAGAATTAGTCAGCATGCAGGCATGCAGTATGTTTTATTCACAAATTTGACATTCCCTGGAGAGACACCTCCTCTTGGATAGGAAGGTGAAATTTCTGTTTGGCTCTTGAAAAGTTAGTCGTTTGATTGCTTTTCCACAGTATTAGTTCAGTTTATTTTATCTATAGATACATATACATACATGCATATTGAAAAAAAAAAAACTCAAAACAAGATGCAGTGGTATATAATTATTAGATAAATGTATATACAGTTTGATTAATTTTATGTTAGTTCATAATGGAAGATTGAATTATCAAAATGTAAAATGGCAGAAGGTAAGAGGAAAGGGGAAGTAAGAATGAAGCAACAATTTGGAAAATCATTTTCTGGGATACTTATTTATGTGCTTTTGCTGTATATTCTGGTTTACATAAACTGGTGGCAAATTGTCATCGGACACACTGGAGTGGTGACTGCTGTATGTTCCAATCCCCCTATGTTCCAATACCACTATGTTCCTACTTCAGACTTACTGAAATTTTTATCATGAAAATCGGGAGATTTTGCAGTTTTACAGCAAAGAACAGGGAGATTCACCAAAAAGTTGGGAGTTTAACATTGTGCAAGTGAAACCCTCTGCACTGTACTGCACCCTAACAGATCCACATGTGCACATAATGTAGTGTAGTGGGGCAGAAAGATCTGTGGGTATTGCAATACTACATACATAGACAGTGAGAGTGACTGTGCTAAGCCAACAATTTATTGTATCAATGGGATATTGAATTAATACTACACTGTTTTGCTTACAGTTCCATTGATATTTTAGTTATTTATCATTATGCTCACCAATCTTTCATTTATTAAAAATTTATTTTTAGAAGCAGACCTTTATTTATAGGATATGCCAAGGAATGATGCATGTAGTAAAACCAGCATATTTGAACAAGATACTGGGAGGTTTGGGCAGGAAATTGGGAGGCTGGGAGATTATGGTAGGTCTGTCCTACACGTTATGATTTAGAGCACTCAGGTTAGGTTTTATGTTTGGATTAGAATTATGGGTTGGTGTTTATAAAAAAATATTTATCTCAATATACATTTGAAGCCAAAACGGGGATTGGTCAGTTGTTAGGCCACTCTTTTGCATGTAGTGTCCAAAAAATAGAGGTTTCGGAACAGGGTGTGAAGTCAGACTCATCATGGAACGATTTAACATGTAATGTCTTGTTTACCTTAGGCTTGCCATATTGGAATAACTTGTGGAGAGCTTATTGTACGAGTGTTTTCTACACTGCACATTTTTATTTAAGTATATACATGTGGTACCATACTTGTATGTTGAACCTTCATTAACACTACATTACTTTGCTTTTTGCATTGTAATATAAGAAGTGTAACCCAGGGGAAATGGCCCAAACACAGTCTTCCTTGCATCCTTCCTGAATATGTGTTGTGCCGTACAGCTTGTGCCATAACAAATGTGTCCAGTACAATCTCTTCCCCAAGATAAAATAGCACAGGAACTTGCCTTCCTTTGCATGTCTTCCCATGACCATGATTCATTGATTTGACAATTTGTAAATCTAGTTTGACATTTGCTGGTGTTCATGGAGCTAAATGTTCAGAGATTTACAGCCCTGTTATGTCTACAACTATGTGCATATATAACCATGGAAATACCCTAGTTTCACTAAAACACTTGACAGCAAAGAGGGCAAAGGTCATCATTGGTTATGCTGTGACTGCGCTACTGAACCTGCATGGTTGATGTGCTTAATTGTGCTGCTAATGAAGTTGAATTCATCTCTCAGTGTATGAATGGATACTGAGTGCATGTTATAGTTTAGCATGATGTCACCTGACATGTAAAGCAGCATGCAAACTGTGTATGCATTGGCCGCTAAAATTAAATGTCATCTTTGTAAATAAAACTATGCTCAGTAGGAAAGAAATGGAGGAAGGGGAGAGGATTGGGTAGACACCATTGTTTTTATTGTACACTACAGTAGGCACAAGAAAAGATTGTACTGTAGTATACAATCATACCCACAGGTAGGAAACGGGTATGGCAAATTTGAAATCAGAATGAATTTGCATTATCGTTGTTTTAAGATCAGAAATGACACTAAAGACACATAGTAAATAAATGTAATTATACGCAAGGGTAAATTGAACAATTAATTTAATCATGCCCACGGTAAATAAGAGATGTCAATATCTTCAAAACACCTGGTACTGGCTTCCAAAACCTGATAGCTCAAAGAAGTTACCTTTTTTTGAAATACTCATTTCAAAATTATTTTGTAGGAAATGATTTCATTTGCATTCTCTCATAACCATTAAAAGCTATGAATGTGTCATACTTCCCTGGGTCCTCTGACTGTTGTGTTGTTATTAGTAATAGATTTTTATACAGATTTTGTGTTTCCTGAGCAAGTTCAAAGCTGAGAGAAAAATCATACATAGTTAAATAATGATTTAAAGTTAAATAATGAATTAAATGTGCAGAGTTAATTTGAACTATTAATGAAATGACTTTAGTACTCAGACTTAATCATGACGTGTGAAGTTATTTGCCAATGACTTTGCAAAGGTTAGATACCATTTGTGACTTAATATGCCATCAGAGACTCTGGCAAATGTACTAGCCATTGTACAGGAAAATTAGTACACAATAATTTACAAGTAACATTAATTTTTTTTTTATAAAAATGAGTCTCATTTGATGAGTTTATTTTTGTTGCTCTCGCTTCATGAAAACAAATTTAATTGATTGTGGTACCTTTTTTCTTAAGTGTAATATCCTTGCTGTTTAGTCAGAGATATTGATGGAAAATCAAAGTGGCAATTTTTGGTAGCAATTGATACGGTGCAAAATTTTTAAAACTTTTTTGTAGCTTTGTTAGCATGGTTAAAGTGTTTGCTGCCACCTCTCTTGTGCATGTAACATTCATGTTGTTGCATTTTGTATGTCACATGTCATGGTATAGTGCAACTGAATTGAGTTACAAAGGGAGGTCATCACATCTCTTTCCCTTAGGGTAGTGTGAAGGCAAGTTTTAATTTTCCCATATTTTTCATGTAAATGGGCATTAATTTGAGAGTTACATTTCATTGGTATGTGTATTTTTTGTACCTTTTTCATTCAGCTTTATTTTTGTCATAAAAGGTAAAGGCCCTGTCACATTATTCCGGGCAGACACTGCATGCAACTTTCCGGTGACAATTTTTGCTGCCTGCAGCTCCCTGGAGATGGCATGGACTTGGCAGTATCTCCCCTGGAACTTGCCTGAACTTACCAGCAGGTGCGCACGTAAGTCCAAGTTGCCCGCAACAAAGTTTTGAACATGCTCAAAACTTGGTCCGGGTAAGCTGCGTGAGTTTGCCAGCAGATGTCCACGCAGAACACCAGCAGGAGGCCCATAGCGGCCCCAAGTCACAGGCAGTTAACCTTGAAGAAAGTAGGTTGGCCGTGGCCCTGTTGCAATTTTGCGCTAGTGCGTTTCAGATGCGGGCATGGAACGTGCCTCTTACTGGCAAGGAACGGTGTTGGTACTGCCAACCTGCGTCCTTTCTTTCTGCGGGTATGGAGCGAGGTATGCGAGGAAAGTGAGGTCCTGTTGAGGGTCAGTTACTGCCTTCTTGCTGGTAATCTGAGAGC
>JAAAJZ020000001.1:338232-354798 GCA_010015985.2 Actinopyga echinites
TGCAATTTATGAACAGTGTTCCTATTTTGAGTACAAAATGGGTAGCCAGTTTTTATCGGGAATTTACAGTTCTAGGAGCAGAGGCAATCATCGTGTTTTTATGGAGGAGTCACATCAGTGGTTGATATGGTCTGTAAAGGCGTACAAAATTGTTTGGTGCCAGTGGTTGCAATGGAGCAGTGTTTATCTTCATGAAAAAGCCTTCATTCTTAATGAACAGAGCGATAAAATAAAAGGCACTGATGTAAAAGAACAGAATGAATTGGCACAGCCAAGGTATCTGAGGGTGCTCGTCTTTGAGAAATGTGACAGGAAACAGAGCTTTAAATGGTGGACCGAAATTCATTTTTGTATGCACTTTGAAAGTACTCTGCCCTGCAAATGTTTTTGCAGACTACTTGGCTTTTTGAAAAAAAAAGGGGATAAACCTTTTTCTTCTATTTTAAAAATTTTGTCTTTGTATTCCATTTGACTTTGTGCGTTAGTAGTTGGTGCCACTATGTTTATGTAAGGCGCACAAAGTATGTTGTTGTTATTAACTTTTCAATGTCTTCACAACTTCTGATTCTGCTTTCCCTCCCACTGAAGTGCAATTTGTTGGCAGTAAGCGGCTTTTTTTTCCTCTTCAAAAACAGTGACAGCTTAACGTCAAGTGAAGTTTTTCTTGTTAAGTCTTTTTAAGAGAGAAAGAGAGACAGAAAGAGAGAGAGAGAGAGGTGTGTGTATGAAGCATAAACACTAATTGGCGTTTAAAAGTTGTATGGATTGTTTGAGCTTGTAAAGAAAGGCCTAGTGAATCGAGCACACATTTGTGACTGACCTTGGCATGTAACAGCATTTCTAAACCCGTCTGAAATTCGGGGTTGATAGGATCAGACCAGCTGTGTGATTCATGTCTTTCACTGACCCAAATAATATTGTACAATAAAGACATTTTATGTATTTTGACAAATTTTTGCACTCTATTTTTCTTTCTAAGAAAGGAATTAAAAAAAGGAAAAAGACAAAAAAAATTGGAGAAGTTACTGAATTACCATGAGCAAACCCTTAATATAGGGAATTGAATGTACTTGTTTGTTTTAGAAACGTCCCATGTACTAAGCTGCAAAGAAGAAACTCAGAAACAGTATTTTACAGTGCCTAACTATCCTAGTCTCCCATTTGAGAGCATCAAGAGTGGAAAAGTCGATAAAAAAAGTTCAAACAAATAAATGTGCGAATAATATGCAAGTTCTTTACAGGATTTAAAGGTTTAAAATGCGATATGTAATCAGGACCATAATTATTAATTTTATTTAAAAAGAAACTGTGCATCTGTACTTCGGTTGCTTGCTTTTTGAAAAGTAAAAGGTTTGCAACCTAAACTACCTTAAGTCCACTTTCTTCAGTTGTGCATTTTATCTAGTACTCTTGAAACAAAAATGCAGAGGTGCATTAAAGGGGGTTGTCGTCGTATTCATAGGCGGGTAGTGTAGAGTGTTTTTTTTTTTTTTTTTTTGAGTAATGTGCTTCAACACATTTCTTGTGTAGATTCCATCTAGCAGTGTGTAAGTCTGCACCGGAGCAGCTGAGCCATGGTTACTTCAAGTGTTAGCACTCATATTCCAAAAAAAGAAAAAAGAAGACGATCTCTTTCTTGTTATGTCTTATGGTGGTTTTGTATTATTGAGTGTCTTTTATTTATAAATATCTGCTATGCCAAGCATTGAATCCAAATCATGGACGAGAAAGGTCATCATGTTCTTGTTGATAGAGAACCTTAAATATGAAATACCTGTAACGTCTACGTAAGCAAATAAAAACAAAACAAAAAAATATAGGACAATAAGAGGAAAGAAAGATACTGCCACAATTTATTTACAACTTCTGGTCTTATTAATAAGTACTTAAATTTTTTTTTTTGTGTCAGATTTGAGAACAAAGGACTATGACGGACAGCAATATTTGCTGTTTTAGATTTATAGAGGAATGCCAAAAGTAGCTGTTATGCAAATGCAATTATTTTGTAGTTTTGAGGCTGAGATTCGTATGGCAGGTTTGGATATGTTCATATGGGTCATCCTGACCATCAGTGGGTTGTATGTTGCATTGACAAAAGGAAAAAAACTTTTTCCGTGTATTGTGTATGTTTGGCTGAAATCGTGTTGAGACGCAATTGTGTAAGTTGTGGCTGTCAGTTTCATACAGTTTAAGGAGGCATTAAACCGTTTAGTCTTATAGGACGTGTTGATTACAGTTGTGATCAGAGCAATTGTATTGGTTAGCTTGTGTTGTATCAGCTTTTCAACATAATTGCAGGAAACCCCAACATATGATTTCATAAGGCTTGTAAGGGACATTAAAAACAAGTAGCAAGTGCCCTGAAAGGGTAAAATTTGTTTACAACCATTTTGACATAGTTAAAATTTTGAAGGTTCGACTAAAAATCACAAATTTTGTAACTAAGCGACTACTTTCTGCTGCTTTAACGTACACGATTCATCTAGTCATAATTCATTGAATCTTTGCTGACAATCTGTGCTGATTTTCATTATTTTTGTTCACTTCACAATGCAAGTTTTCCTTTACCAGTTCTCAGCAGCCCTTCATCACAGTAATGCCAAATTCCTTACCCATAATAGTCTGTCATAAATTGGAGATTTTAAAATGATCCACAGTTAACGTCAAAACCAAAGACTTTCCAAACGAAACAAAAGCGATACCTCAGGTGCCACCCACAGTTCTGTTCAGAGTCATTTATGCTGGAATTGTTGGTATCGACTAATTGTTTCACGGGAGAGTATGTAAACAAGATCAATGCTTTTGTTTGGACTTCAAAGCTTACCACCTTGAAAAAACATTGAATAGCTGTAGAGAAGGTCATTATAAAGCCCATGGTAATGCTGTGCAAAAGTTTCCAGTCTGAGATTTGAGAAATAAGTTGTCTGTAAGAAGTTAAGTTCTAGTTCAGAATGAAATAGCAAGAGAATTGAACTGAGGTGAAACATTGCCACAATGGAACTTTCCAAACATAATATAGAGAGAAGTATGGTAATTAGATTGAGTGGGACATCAGAGATGGTCAAGTGTGAAACATAGTGGGTCATTTTAAAGTCTCAAAACTTTCTCTTTAGGTTTTCATAATATTTGAAGATGATTCTGTCACCTGAGTAACTTTCACCCTGTACAAAATTGAGATTATAAGGGGATGGAATTCAAGAAAAAAATAAAAAAATTCAGACCTTTTGAAAGGTGTCTGAAAGTTTCGAGTGCAATGGCATGGCATTCAATCATCTTAGATTGTCACAAAATAAAGAAGGAATGGTGAAGCTGAATGCAGGAGTGATTTCAAGTCCCGATAAATTATTTCCTCTATTTATCATTTGCAATTTACCTTGTGTCTGTCTGTCTGTTAAACATAAGATACCAAAAACTCAGGAGGCTTGTGTTGTGTGTATTAGTATTTGATATGTCAGTTGGAGCTTTTATTATTCTATGTGTCTGGAATCAGGGAATTCATACAAAAAGGTCATGGTTTATACTCCAAACTGTAATTCCACTTTTGTCTTGTCAATACAGGGTTAGAGCTGGTTTACCATTTAACAGCTGCTATATGAGACTGGCGTGTTGTAGATGTATCTTAGATCAGGATGCCTTTTCTTTGCCAACTTTTTTTCCTTTTTTTTCATGTCATAATTGAAAATCGGAGGGGAAGAAATATAGGAAATTTAAGGAATAACTTGCAAGTATCGAGTCTTCATAATACCACCTCAACTCTGTCCATACGGAGGGTGCTTTCACATCATTATTTAATTGGTCTTCATCAGTGTCCACCTTTTTCATGAAAATCTTAAGATTTTTTACGAACTTTGTTTTTCGAGCTAGCTGTTATAAAAAGTAACAAACAAGTGTAACGCCAGTGTCACTATCATTAAACCAAAGGGCATGTTTTGCCAACTTAGCCATTGTTTAAGATTATATTAAAATATAATTGCAAAGATGGAGAAAATGCCAAAAAAAATTTAAAAAAATATAAAAATGATAAAAAAAACAAAAAAGTAAAATTGTCAAAAATAAAAAAAAATGAATTTCAAAAATTTATATTATAAATATATTATATATCAACACAAAACGAAACATTCACTGAAATTATTCTTAATATTGCCTTTGAAGAGGATCTTAGATTGTGGTAAGCAACATTTGATGATTCTGAATATGATTGGTAAACAATTTTTTGTGGTGCAAACTTCTTAAATGCTGAAGCAAGTGTACAATGTAGAACTACTAGGACCATAGAATGTGTGCCCTTCTTTTTACACACAGGCTGAGTTTGTCGGCCAATTACAGCATATCTGTCAAATGCAGTACTTTGTGTTTTTCACTTTTTATGTTATTACGAATACTTAATTAGAAAAGAAAAAAAAAAGAAAGTATATACTGTTTAACAACACGCATTCCGAAAAATATCATGCAACTCCTGCATGGGGTAATACCATCATTATTGTACACTGAAAAATTATGCAACTTTTAATGTTAAGAATTTATCGCTCATGGTATTTGTTGTATTTTTTTCTTTTTCAAGAAGTTCTGGATTCGTTTCCCTTATTTGCATTATATGAAGCTGTTGATTAATGAAGTGATTTTTTTAAGGTATTTTCAAGTGCTGGGTAAATGATGTATTTTATTTCCACAGTAGCTGTTGGTCTCAGGGTTTATCAATTCTTAAGTCAATTTGCTCTTGTTTTTTTCTCTGAAAACTTTTTTTTGTCTGTGAGGCAGATCTTGAGTGAAACTCATTCAAACTATAAAGTAAAAAAAAGAAAAAAAAAACTAAAAATATGTAAAAAGAAAAAAAAAAGATGAAAAATTACAATGTATAGCTTTAATGCTGCCATTTTTTTCTTACAGGAAAGCTTCCATAATGTCATTAATGTTACAACGCACCATTGTTTTTGCTGCTGTTCATCTTTGAGTTGTTTTAATAAGTTATAGGAATTGTCATCCCATGCAAGAATGTTTACAAGTTTAAATCTCCTATGGTAACCGGACCAAGGTTTAGTTAGTGGTGAATTTAAAAGTTGAGAATTACACTCACATCAAACAACATGGAGTATTAGTATATGTGATGATGTCCTCAAAACTCACCTGACCTTTTTGAGGTGAACAGGTGAATTTTTTTTTTTCTTTTGATGTAATAAGTGGACAGGACCTACAAATTCTGTGACTTAGGTTCAGAGTTTTGTATTCAAAGTGCCCTTGAGTTTTATTTTTTAAAGCTGGAATACATTGTTTTGAAAGCTTTTTCAGGTTTGAAGAAGGGGAAAAAAAAGAAAAAATGTGCAGAAAGTTGATGGTCAAAGCAATTCTTTACATTATGCCAAGAGTGACATTGAAATAACTCTCTTTTTTGTATTAAAATGATGTATTTCTTTTTAAAGAAAGCAGTAGTACATATATCTGTAAACTTATTGTGATGTGTGTTTTTTTTTTCCTTTTTCACTCTTTCCACTTTTATTCAAGGTTTTTGAGCAAATAAGTAGTTTTTTGTAAGTAACACACTTATCTTCCAACAAGAAACATCAGTGGTAAAGGAGTTGTGTGTGTGATCGTTACCTCCCTTGCTCTCACGAAGTATTTGTACAGGCCATTCTGGATTCATGTTATTCTTGTATTTATATATTGAAGAGATAATAACCTACATGTTAAGCTTGAATGTTTTTTGTGGTTATTGGGGAAAAATTGATTGATTGAGCTGATGTAATTGTTGCTTCAGTGGCAAAGCATGGTTGTCGTCTTCGTTTTTTATCTTTTCCTCTCTCTCTCTTTTTTTTTTTTTCAAAGCAGACTGATTCAAGTGTGTGCATTCTTCATTTGTGGTAAAGAGAGTAATATTCTAAAAGAAAAAAAAAAAAAACCCCAGCTCAGCTCAATTGAAATGAAGCCAAAACTGTATTATATATGTGAGGAAAGGTATTACAGAAAAATACTTCAAAAATTTACAAAAAAAAAAAAAATAAATAAAATTAAAAAAAAAATAACAAACATTACAGAAAAAAGACATCCAAAAAAGTTAACAAATTTGAACTGAAAATGTACAAACATTCTTGGGAATGTATGATGAGCAATATTGTATTTTTATTCTCTACACAACTGCTTTATTGTATTGTATTGACTAAGTAAGTGTATATGTGTTCCTGTAATGTCAGTGTATAAAAGTAAGATTAAGCATGAAAAGAAGGAAAAAAAATGTATTTTGAGTGAATGATTTCAACTGGTAGGGATTTTTTTTTCTGAATAATGTAGACCAGTGAGAGACAGAATTCAGTCACATAAAAGATTTGAGGCAATCATGGGATCTTGGACAGACAAAAGCTATACTTCAGTTTCAGAAAAACCTTGCAATAAGATGGTTACAAAAATATATTTCTTCAAATAAATTAATGATTTTTATTTAACAGAAACAAATGATGGGGGGAGTTTAACTTCTATTGTTGTCTCCTGAAGTCTTCAAGTTGGCTTCCTGGTAGAGATTTGCATACCGTGTGATGCACTGGTATTACACTCGATCGTAATAGTAGATTATGTCTTTATATGCCTTCAAGCAGTCTTTCCCATTCAAGGAAGTTGAATTGCTTTTGATAATCAGCATATATGGTAGTATGTATGTGTGTATGAGGGTATACATACCTGTTAAGCATTTATATCTTCCAAAATGTAGACCAAACTACTCTGACATTGTGGTCAGCTGAAGGCTTTAGAAATGATACAGTCAGTGGAAACTAAGGATGTGAGAGATGCATCAGTTTTGGAAGGGATTCCCCCGTATCGTCTTTGTAGTCAATGTGAAACATTGCAATGTAAGGTGCCAAACGTGAGCAAACCTTTTAGCAGGGGTGTTATACAGTGTGATTAAAGCACACAAATTTTTGCTTTCAACTTCAAACATTTTGAAATTGCATTTTCATGAAGGGTGTTTAAGCTTTTAACTGACATATATATGTACATGGTATGTTACTGTGTTAGTTGAATGGCTATGCAACTGCTATGACCCAGTAAATGTGCAATGGAGAGATTTCTGTCCCCTTGAAAACAGTGGTGATATTATATCATAAGATATTAACTTTTGTATTTGATGCCAACCATTCAAAAAGAGGCCTGTATTGTTAGAAATCTTCCCAGCTTTTTTTTTTCCTTTTAGAAAAAATCCATCCCTACTTGGAAATTATTTTTCAAAAATTTTAGCCTTATATGTCACAGATTCCAAAATGTTTTAATTAAGTGACAAAGATTGATAATCATGCAAAATTTGAAAAGGAAAATGCAAGGATGATTTTGTTAAAATCTGCACATTTTCAGGAAAGCTTTGTACTATAAACGTGTGACCTTTCAGAAAGCATATAAGAGCGTATGTGTTCCACCGATTGTGAGTGGCAACTTCACATTTATTGTTACGAAAATTGAAATTTACCAGTTGAAGTGTACTTTGCAGACAACTTGCCAAATATTAATCTTTGTAGGTTCTAGGTGGAAAGAACTGCCAAAGTTTTCGCGTAAGAGAGGATGCACGACAGTGTGGGGTATAGGTTAGTGCAAATTGATAGTATAGTTTTGTGGCAATTCACTAATCGGTAAAAGAAGAAGGCAAACCCACACATTTAATATAGCCAGCTTATATCGAACAAACACCTTAAGATTCTATCATTTGTGCAAACTTAAGACATTTTTTTAATTGTAGCACAGAAGTCCTATCTTTCGTTGAATGTACATTGTTTTTCTTTTTTTCGCTGACCATTTTTAATGGCTCTCTCTTCAAGTATTGCTTTTTCTTTAAGAACTCTCTTACAAGAATTTTAGGGTTTCATGTTCATATTTACTTCTTCACTGTAAACAGTAAGCTTACCAAGAAGGCATTGGTATTTGAACTTTCCAAGCATGTATTCTTTACCAGGGATAGTGTTTACAGATGTGTCACAGGTTTTTTGTTTTTGTTTTTTTTTATTTGTAATTTTAAGAAGGTTCATTTGAAGAAAACACAAGGCAGTGCAAGTAGAAAAGACCTTACAGAGTGCCTCCTATCTTCCCAGGGATGGTACCGAGTGGGTGACACTTGGCCTGCTGGTAGGAGAGCAAATCTTCCATCACACTTGGGAGGCAGCAATAGCAGGGCATGCTCAGTGTATATTAGGAGGGTGTATGTATTCTCCGTATTCGTTTTAATATCAGTGAGATATACATCTTGTCACTCAGCAGTGAACAATATCAATTCTGTCACCCTGTTGTGACATGTCGAAGGGTATTCTTGAGCTGTATGATTGTGTGGTCATATACTGCTGCTAGCTGTGATAAGTAAGTCTCTGCGGCTTGGGTAATTCGCTGCAATTTGGAAGTTTTCTTAGGAAGGTTGAACCTCGAAACTGGGAATACAGTTGAAGCAATGCCAGATGACTAGTGCATGTTGTTGGATTGTAAAAGTATTTTGAAAATCTACCCATTGTTTTTCTGGTTGAAATCATTCCCTCCAAAAAGGGACAGACAGAGGCCATCATAACAAGTACTTCAAAAAAAAGGAATAAGAATTTTTTTTTGTTACTTTGTAAAAAGAGGGGTTCTAATGGTCAAACCACCGTACAAATGAAATATTCTTGTGAACATCATTGCTGTTTGCCTTGTGTGTTTCAGAATCCATTGCTATTTCAATGAGTACTTGGTAATGTGCATTTCCATCAACTATATTACTCAGTGCTTCCAAATGTCTTGTACATCTCTAGAAATTAAGATACTTTGGGTTTTTACCCTTCCGTGAAAAAGAAAAAGAAAAATACCCAAAAAAAAGGAGAAAAGAAGAAAATAAAAAAAAATGTATGACAAAATTTTACATATAGGTTTATTGTTAATATTAACTATGGTAAAGTTCTTTTTTTTCTTTGATTCAAGCAGTAGTGTAAGTCACAGAAGAGCAAGAAATGTGTTGATAACTTGATTTTGTTTTGTTTCCCTCTTTGTTGTTAAACATAGCATAGATACTTTAAACAATGATGATGATGATGATGATGCCTTTTTGGTGTGTGCTCAAATAGAACCTTGTGGAATTTGAAGGAATTGATGTTTTTCCAATGTGTTATCTTTTCACTGTGTTGTGTTGTCACCAGTTTTGTGTTGTAGGAGAAATTTGGGATGCAGGTATAGCCAATAAAATCTCCATGAAATGGGAAATCATAACAGATTGGCATGTTCAAGCAGTAGCCAGGCAGTAAAGAAGAGGAAAATCAGATGCAACATTAAGACAGTTAAATCCCCCTCAGGGAAGGGTAAGCTATGGTTGAATTTAGGGTGGTTGGGAATTGGGCAGTCCTCCAGGAACCAAACCATTTGGTGTGATGTCACTATTTCCCATAACATATTACTAATAAAACAGCCAGGTGCAGAAGGTGAGCTTACAGTATGAACACCTGGCAGGATACAAATATGAAATGCTACTGTAATGATTTCATGAGGTATTGCACTTATGCTGCTTAAAATCCCACTCCCCTTCTCTACTACACCAATTGCCTCAAAGCTAGATGGTTTTATTAACCAGATCATGACATATTTAGCTGGTGTGAAAGATGGATTTCTTGACAAGATACCATGTAAGAGGTGGTCTTTGGCATAGCCCAGATATTTTTTAATCAAGCAGGTGACTTTCCCAAAGAAGAGTGGAAAGAGGATGCAAGCTTGTGCATGAAAGACAGCTATAAGTGTTAAAACCTAACAAATCTGACCCCACACAACATTTTGGGGGTTGGAAAGTTCACTTTTTTAGTGTGCTGAATACAGCATGTGTCTGTCAAATAACTGAACAGCAAATGAGAACACAAAGAGTAAAAACACCTTTTCTAAGTACTTTTATTTCCCTTTAACCATTCATTTACAGATTCTTGAAAAATACCTTTCAGTGGTGTTGCTCTTGGTGCAAATATTCAGTTTATACTTGGCTCAATTGGATATAAAGAACATAAGGCCTGTACAAAGATGAAAGATGATAAATGAAAGCAAATCCATGGACATGTATTAACAATAAGATACCCCCCCCCCATCCTTGGACAGACCTGAGGAGGTGCCTGCACCCCTCATCTGACCAATGGTAACTAACAGGGTAGCCTAGGGTTACACACAAACGACCACACATGACACATTTCATAATTCGGCAATTATAATGGACTGTTGAGAACCCCTGTCCTAGAAAGGCTGTGATGTGAGCAACTGTAGACACCCCAATCTCAGTTAAACGCTCTCTGTCTCACCCCAGACAGTACCAATTCTCCCACCTTAACCATGGAAATACTAGCTCAGTATTTCCATGCCTTAACTAACAAGCCCCAACTTAAAGACCAACAAGTGCCACTTCCATGACACAGCCACAGTAGCCTGCAGTGTCCCTAAATTGCTCCAGGCAACAATGAGAAACAAATTGTGTGACTGTGAGCTTAATTAGGAACACAACTGACCATAAAATTTATTACTGACCAACCAGAGGTTAGCACAATTTGTTGAATGAATGTCAATCAAAAAATGCTCACCAACTTGATTTGGGGCTACGTCTAAGTATATTTGGGAGGATGCCTATATCAAGATACCCTAACTAAGGTATGGCTCTCTTTGATAAAGTGACAATATTTGTGTTCCTGGATAGATAGATAGATTCTCACCACAGATAGTCCATGGGTTACCTTTAGGTCACAACATTTATTTTCCTTAGCTTCATGAACTGTGCCTGGATGTTGAAGGAAATAAGTGGTGTTTGGTAAGATCTAGCAACCAACTCAAAACTAAGTTGGGACCCAGTACCTATTCCCTTAGAATGGTGATGAAACAATTAAAAAAATGATTTGATCGAATAAACACTGATAACACCTAAGTTCATTGTTTGCAGTAAGCTTGATTTCATGGGAGCACGAGTGTATACTCAACAAACCGTTCCTTTCAAAGTATCTGAAACATGAACTGATAGATTGGCGTTAATACAAAATGAACACATGCCTCACATTCTTTGAGCAGATTCTTACTTATCGGTAAGTTAAAGTAAAAATCCACAATTCCACCTGACATGATAAATTGAAACATTCATCAAAACTCTTATTTTTCTAAAAATGAAACGAAATTTGAAGAAGGTATGCTTTACACGAAGTCTCCATTTCCAGTGTTACAAACCCTTGAATCATC
The DNA here is from genome assembly GCA_010015985.2 of Actinopyga echinites. Classification (NCBI taxonomy): domain Eukaryota; kingdom Metazoa; phylum Echinodermata; class Holothuroidea; order Aspidochirotida; family Holothuriidae; genus Actinopyga; species Actinopyga echinites. The sequence continues at coordinate 349,414 of JAAAJZ020000001.1, forward strand.
ATCTAAAATCATTATACCAAGTGGGATCATGTACTAGCCCAGTCACTGATTTATGGTCTCTTTAACTTGTGTGAACATTGTAACACATTTATTCCCAACCATCAATTTTAATGGCCAGATTTTTCCATCTCCCTTTTCCCAGTATATCTGAATTTTCCCTTATGCAGGTACAAATGTACACATTACATTTATAATAATGTTTTTCAGTACAGCAATTTCTTAACAAGCAACAAACCTAATTTTTTTCTACTAGTGTTTGCCGAACAAAAGCATCTCAAACCCACAATTTTTCTCAACATGATTTTTTGACAGGAATGGCAAAACAACCAAAATTGGATCAGGGGTTTTTCTGCTAAATGAGTGGCAATAAATTTATGTGTATCCAGCCTTCCTTTCGAGATGCGGTGAAGGAAACCTCTAGTTCAAGTATGTGATGAGAGAGACAAGCTTGTGTTAAGTGACATGCAGATGCACAAGAAGACAATCCATGCTGTGCAGTGATGGCTTTTACCTACCTGGCACTACCAGTTTAAGACATTTCTCCTTCAAAAAATGACACACATTTGTTAGCACTGTCTATGCTTGCTGACTTGTATACCATTCTACCTTGCCTTGTGGTATTCTAGGTGTGTAACCCAATGATGTCTTCATATGCTGAGCTGATATGATTTAAAACAATGCACTAACCAGAGTCTGTGGTGACAAACACCTTCCAATGTTACCAACATCTGGCTATTACTTGAAGAGTTGCTCTGTACATTACCCCTACAGGAAACTAAGGAAGGGGAGGGGGAAGGAAGGTAAATATGCATTGCTATGGAAGCTAATAGGTATAAGAATGTCGCACATCCTCAAAGGTCAATTAACTCTTGCTTACAGGACGGCAAAGAAGCATATGGTGGATGGTAGGTTATGTACTAAGGCAGTGTGCTTTGCACTGCAGCGTGTCCCTCATAACAGCTCACATTTTGCAACCTTCTAAAGCAGGAGTGAATATGACCTTTTGACTTGAGCTCCAAGCTCTACATGAGAAAACATACAACTGATTGCAATGCATTATCTGAAAACTATGCATACTCTTTCAAATGGATATCATTATAAAGGGCCTTTTAATTACTATTTAAGCTAATACTTTGGTGATCTGACACACTCGAAATACATTCAAAAGCTTTTACCACTCACAACTGTCATTAGTACTGTGATAACAATCAGCTTATATTGCACTTGTGTAAAGGCATCCAATTAAGGTGAAAAAAATTAAAGAAGCATTCAATCGCTATTAAAGCACCAATTATCTGAAAACAGAATTTGGTCAAAGTAGACAGAGACACACATACACTAAAGTAAAAAAGAACATAAATACCCTCTTAGTTGTGACCTAAAAGTAGACAAAAGTATCAGACATATAAACAAAGTAATTACAACCTTTGAAAATTTTAACTTTTCCTTCACAACACAAAAGACTTTTAGCTCGCCTGAACTTTTCAGTTATTGTAGTACGACCTTCGTCAGCAGAGTGTTGTTCCAGTGCAAAAGCGCTCCAAGTTGCAAAGAGTCTACTATCGAGTTTCTGACATCACAGGTCACAAGATGGCAAAAGCGCTTCAAATTGCCAAGAGTCCACCATCGAGGTTCTAGCGTCACAGGTCACAAAATGTCAAGTTCTTCCCCTAACTGGGTTATCACTCTGTTGACGAAGGTTGCTTAATTTTCAAACATTAATTCTCTGGCACAGATGAACTTACACACCTCTTGTCTTGTAAATCAAGTAAAAAGCAAAAGCACTTTTAAAAGTATTCTTAAAGTAGAAATTGTACAGTACAAGGAATGAGTTTAAGTATCAAATTAAACTTGCTTCAAGCACGATGCTGAGAACAATGATTGTAATTCCAAATTTAGAAGAAAATAAATGACTCTTCAAAACTAAATTGTTCTCAAATTCAATTTGGTTTAAAAAGCTGCACATCCTTCATGTAATCAAATTCAAGAGTCTGTATTTAAGCATTATTTAATTTTGTTGTTTTTTTTACTTGGAACTTGACACAAAATTTTCCTGATCAGATTTAATACTGCAAAACTTCTGTATTACCATCAAACCCAACGTTTACAAAAAAAACTCCTTTAAAATGACAAAATTTTACCTCAAAAATTAAAGAATTTACTCTCCAGAATATCTCCTATGAGAGCATATATTTTGTTTAGAAAGGTGTGGGACTGGACGACTGATACATTAATCCTAAGTTCAGTCCCAACTGTGCAATTAAGAAAGTTGATCATTCCAAAATTGTGTGAAAAAGACCAGTATACCTTATCTCCTCTCAGCTATGATTCCTGTGACTGACTGAATCAATTTCTACTATAAAACTGGAGTATCAACTTTGCTGTGAGCTGAATCACATGTTGAATAAACTGTTTTGGAAGTAACACAAAGAACACAGGCCAAAGGTCAAGTGAGGGGACTGAACTGAGGTCAAGTGAGGGGACGAAACTGCATTCAATCATGTCCTCGGGCAAAAAAATCAACAGCAGCTAAAGAGCCCAGCAGCCACAGAGAAATGTTATGCACGCAATCAGTTGAAGGGGGGATGCAAATGAACTAAAAATTTCATGGAGGCTGCCAGCGGTCACTCCAGCCCTTGAGAAGTCTCCAGTGACTAGTTGGAAACACCAAATGAGTTGTTGGAATATCTTAAACATATCTTATATCTACAATGTTCCATGTCAATTTTTTTGTAAGAACAAAATATGTTCTCAAGTCCCAGGACCTATGACGACTTCATACATTTTGGTGGTGCAAGTACTGGAGGCTGCAGTATGCACATGCCATCTGGGTAATTTCCGGAGCACCGTACTGAAGAGATGAGACAGTGCTTAAGGATGGAATATATTTTATAAGAAGTATCTGCATGGCACAGATTCAAGCACCACATCGTGAAATATTTCAGTAAGTTTATTTAAATAATTAACGAGAACAGAGCAATATTAATTAAGTGAATCAGCTTGTTATAGCCACTGTTCTGTAAGGTAATAAGAAGCAACTATTTGCACTATATACATGATGCATGTTTAATTATTCACCCCAGCCAAAGGTGATTTATAAAATAAAGGAAGATTGTAAAGCACTTCCCACTCCTAATGAATGAACAAAATTTGTTTCATTAGAAAATTCATGTGAGTTACATGTATCTCCCATTGCTGATACAAACCTGAAACACTTCCAAATGGAGATACGACCCTGAAAAGAATCAAGACTTAACATGGCTGAAAAACTCAGCCCAGCTCATGGCCTCTGGAGGCTCAATCAATTCCTAGAAAGAACCTGTCCACTATTTCAACTTACAACAGTGACAACTTATGCTGTGTAACATATATTTCCGAGTGACTGCTGTAAAATTTATGTAACCAAATTTACAGTGAATATTCTGTGAGAGTGTAGGACACAATGAGTGCTATCACTGACAAGATTCTTAAAAAATATCTCTTCATTCGAAATCTCTCTTCTTCTGTCTTCTTGAAAGACATGCTCCTACCTTTCAGATTCAGACCTGTCAAAGTCATGACAAAAGGTTTAAGTAATTTCAGCTCACGATTCCACTCCACAAATGACAACTCTGGCAAGACGTCACGGCTCATAGGGAGTGACTGGCCTCAAAGAGATGGTCTGTATGTGTACAGATGTCACCTGTTTGGAACTGTTTCCTCCTTCTGCGCATAATACTTGTGAAAGAGTCTTTCATCAGCACACACCTCCATCACGTGATAAACATGAAGGAGCAAGTAAGGAAAGCGTGACGTAAAATAAAGCAGAAATCCATCAGGAACTGGCCCAAGAGTTTGCTTAACCTCCTCTGATAATTCTCTGTAATGATGTTTCTGTTGAAGACAAAGCAAACACTTCGATAAATGCTCTAGTTTAAAATGGCTGAAATGTCTGAGAAAATTTCACTTTAGCCTTAGCCTTAATTATTCCACGTTGGTAGAGCAAGGGAATTTCCATTTTTTCTCCATCTCTCAAAGAGCTTGCTTACATAAATGAATAACACCATGATGAATACTATAATTACAGGTAGCATAAAGCCTTAGAGAAATCAACCTGTCAGCTTTGGCAATGCTAGGGATAGAAAAAGAAACGTTTTTTCATCTGAGAAGCAGGAACAATTTACTTATATTTTATGTATTTTCATGAGTAAAACCACACAATCTCCATCCAAAAGCTAAAATTTTGCTTTAAATACCAAAATTCCCAAGGACAGACTTAACCAGATTCCCCATTTTTCTCACCATGTTTAACATGTCTAGAAGGAAGAATTCTAAGGCAAATCATTTCAGAAAAAAGTAAAACAAGGAAGAAGGTAAGGTAAAAGACAAGGAAAAGGAACATTTTTTCATAAAAATATTATCACCAGTTTTACACTCTTCTTCTACTACCTAAAATCTTGAAAGAGGAAGATACTGCTGAGCTGACAGACTTAGATCTCTACCTCCCTTGAGACTGAACCCAATCAAGTTTAGATATCCGCATTACGATTGAAACCCTGTCTACGTATGAATCCACCTTGGTTACAATTCAATGGTCATTCTCATACAACAAAGGGTCCTCAGGTAGCAGAGTGGTCAATCGCTGTCCTGCACCAATGTGTTTCACAATGCTTGGGTTTGAAGGTACTTGGGTTTTCCTCTGGGTACTCTGATTTTCCTCCCACCTGGCAAGGCTTGCCATAAAATTGTCAAATGTCAGTTGTAAGTTGCGCACAGGACTGAAGCACCTTCAGGTGGAACAGTTGACTAGCCAACTTTGCTTTTTTCTCATACAAAAAAAAAATATGCAGGCATGTTTTCAAATTTTTATGTTATCTTTCCTGAAGGCTACAAACTTCAGTTTACCAGTATTCTTAGCAATATCTGTGAAGAACAGAATACAGGCAAGATTTTTAGTCACAGAACAATTTTAAATACACTGCCTCGATGAAACTGTCCATGTATATGACTGTACTTTTGATATGCCAAATACCTCAACATCTGAAGGAGTTTGAAACCTCTTCTGAGAATTATAAGCGTGTAAAAAACTTACTTTATTTCTCATGGCTCTTAAAAGGTCTCTCACAGACCTACCCTTGTAAGATCGGAACTTCCTTAAATCTGCAAAAACAAGTGTAAAGGAATTTACTAGTAAACATCACTTGAAGAATACCTTTAAAGAAATTTTGTCAGCTCCATCTCAGTTATGATATCAACAACAGGAACATAATTTGAGCATTCTGGTGAAGTTTACAGCATCATGTCCACTGGCACATGCAAGGGGGGCACTGGGCCATGGTCCCCCTCACGGATGCCAATTTCTTTTTCTTAGATCCTAAAAATATGTAATTTTGTAACACAAATTTA
>JAAAJZ020000002.1:28723-39404 GCA_010015985.2 Actinopyga echinites
ACAGCGTTATGTGAGGATGGCAAGGTCGATTTACGGAAGGGCTTTGAAAGCATTCCATTTTTTTTATTTTGAGTAATAATCCAAGTTTATTTTTCCTTCAGAAATTTTAACTCAAAATAATAGTTATCAGTCCATGTATGAATCAGTCGCGTAGCTAGCCTAATTGGTTCCGAGGAGGGACAAAATTCACATGCTCGTTCCTATTTCATGACAGTTCTGAAATAAATAAGTTGAGTGGGCTTTTGGTCCAGGGCAGCTGCACGGACGAAGTTCTGGAGTGTATAAAAAAAAAAATGTAGGCATTAGAATGGTGCATTTAATCGGGTACATGGGATGAGATGTGTGTAGGTGGAGGATGATGTATAGTGACTGGGGTTACACGGGTTTTGTAACGATTAATCATCCCAAGTGTTCCTACAACCAGGGAGTTGCTACAACAAGTACTACTGAGACAGGTACCTTAGATAATTGAGCGGGAATATTTACGGAATATGTAAACAATTTTTAAGAAAGCTGGCCTATTGAAGTTATGTTATTCTTCAATTTATTGAAATAATAGTTCAGGCCATGAGGCAGTTCTTTTACGACGCTAAGCGACCACGGATGTGGGAGAAGCCTGATACGGCTTTTGAATTACAACTTCACGTCGGGTGGCTTCCAACTCAACATTTTAGGTCAAATTTGGAAATTTTCAGATGGCATTTCAGATGGGTAACACGTGCTGTCAGATTAAAAGCCCATCTTACAATGACCCTACTGGGGATCGAAACCCGAACCTCCCGGTTGCTAAGCGTCCTCGCTTCAAATGACACCACCTTTATCGGTAAAAGCACCGGCCAGACATTTGTTAACATTCCATTAAAATATTTTCTCTTATCCCTTTCTTTCACTTCTTTGCTTTCTTTTCCAATGACATTTGAATCCATTGTGTTGCAAAAAGAAGAGGTTTTCTTACCCGGGATTCTCACCTGGTAGATAGATGACGCAAGGCCGGGATTGGTTTCTTGCTACATTTTGCATTGCAAAGTAGTCGCTCTTACTGAAATTCACTCCTATTCAATTCGCCACCCTTCCAAACCTTCACTTGTCAATTCTTCTACACCCACTCATCTGGGTTTTGACCCAAAATCAATTCCGTGCGCAACTGACCCTTTTCCACACAATATTTAACTATTTAAGAAAATTTTCACAGGGTCAGCGTTTTAATGTATCCCTTCGTGATAGTGATAACGAATTAAAATTAGGACGGTAGGACCGTAGCTCCCTGCCGTACCTACCCCGAAATCGCTGCCTCTATTAACTATTTGTTAATTTCTCCTTTCCGTCCTTCCCTCTTTACCTCTAAGCTCTGCCTTCCTAGTACCACATCCGTCCTTCCCGACCTCGTTTATCCAATGCTCTCTTTGCTAATTACCTCCCTCCCTCGCATTTTCCTCTCTTCCTTGCAAAAATCTCTCTGGCTTCATCCTTCTCGTTGTAGTTGTTCCAGCCCCTCACTACCATTCTTTTCCGTTTATGTTTCTAACCACCCCTCCCCCTGCTTGTTCGATCTATTGAGCTAGTGTACTAGAATCACACAGTGCATTTCGTTTCTTTTAGCTGTAATTTGGTTTTGTGAAAAGATGGATGAGCAACGCTCTCCTTTTGAAACATGTCTTTACTCTGATATTCTGAGAAATTTGTTCAAGTCACGTGTATTTTGTAAAGCGTATAGTTACTCTACGTCGGCAAAATCATGTTCTCATAATTGCACTTTTTTACTAAAAAGTTATGAAGGAACGAAAGTTATGAAGGAATGAAATATATCACTGTAGCGGTACAAGAATCAAACTGTATTAAGGCTTGAAGATGACATGGTGTTGTCATCATCGTTTGATGTGAGTAAAAATTGGGTTAGAAGTGACTACTAAACTTACGAACTACACTATAGCCGAGGAAGTTAATTAATGTAGACATGTTATGAATCATGTCCTTTGTTCTATCAACCTTCTCAGAGTAATAGGGGCATATTAAAATAGCAATGGCCCCTGTGATCGTTCATAAAGCTAACCGCGCTCGTATCAATACTGTACTACAATCCTGGACAAAATTATCTGGGACACTTCCCCGCGCCCCTTTTCAATGTTGTCTTAAAGGCAATTGAAGTTCGTGCGCTGAATAAAGCAGCGCGCGCTTCGTTTTTTCAACATTGAAGAAGGGGTTGGAGGGGATGGCATCTTAAAAATATCTTAAAGGCACAAAAGTGTCCCATTAATTTTGTCCAGGATTGTCTGAACGCTGTACAAGGGTATAGGGACATGTAACAGAATGCGGCAAAGGAGAGCGCTCATCACAGGATCAGTTAAAAAACCATGAGGGATTTATCACGAAAATGGAGATGGGAAGGGGTGCGAGGAGGTGGGGGCGGAAGGAAGAAGCAGGCTCACAAAGTTATCATACAGTAAGTCAGCCGCCTGCATGGTGTAAGTACCAACCATTTGAGCCTTGAGGGGTCTGGAAGCCACCTTGTATACGTGGAAAAGTCATGTAGTCATATATCATAATGCAACCACTAAGGGGAGGTTGCTATTCCCTTATTGCGCTGCATATCATGTGCAAAGACGTGCAGTGGGTCCCGCGTTGCAGATGTAAAATCTATGCTACTTTCATTAACTTGAATAACTTCTCTGGTGATACAGTTTGTCACAAATTGAACAGCATTTTAGTAGAAGTTTGCACAGTACATATGCAGCTTGATGAACAGTAGTATACAACAGATAAAAAGGAACATTAAGAAAAAATAAGGAAATCTGAGGTAACTAACGTTTATGTCTTAATTCATGGAAACAACAACTGATTTCTCTTGTCCAAAATAAATTTCACTGCCACTGTCAAACCTGTTATTGTTACACTAGACTAAATTATTGCGACCCAATGAATTGGAGAGCGCCTAAGGCTGTAGAATACTGACTTAGTGTAAATGCAGATTACGTACCATGATGCCAGCATGGGCGCCGTCATCTTAGCTGACATATGGCTATGGCAAAGAAATTCCATGATAAATCTTTCTCACGGAGATATGGCTTATAGCGTACATCCCATGATCTAAAATACATTAGGTTAAACAGTGGAAGGTTAATCATTCCTAATTGTATTAGATTTTACCAGTTTTCAGCATTATTGTACTCAGAATTACTTAAAACTGTCGTCACCTACAGGTGTCCATCTCGTTGTGCAATTGCGTGTACTCACTGTATAGGCTGCTATTGTGCCGTCGTCAAAAATAGAATGTCTGAAGTATCCTGCAAAGCAAATTGTCATATTTCACACATATGCTTCTCTTCTCATTCAAAGTCATCTGTCTAGTGCTTTTGGGGCATGTCTAGCTCCATGTGATTGTCATTTCCCAACATTATAACTTAACAGGGCAGCCATTTTTTGGTTATGATGAAAACTGAAACCTATGCAATCATGATGGCGTGTGTGTGTATGTGTGTGTGTATGTGTGTGACGCCAAGCTTGTAACCAACTTATCTCAAGAAAGGTAGTAGGGACAGTTAAGATACGTGGCCTGTAGGTAGCCCTTATTGAGTAGAAGAACCCTGTTGATTTTGTTGGAGGTCAGAGGTCATCTGGGTCAACAGGGGTCAAATTCTGAAAATATTGTAACCATACATCTCAAGAAGGGTAACAGTGCCAGTTGTGAAACGTAGTATGTGAGTAGCCCTTATCATGTAGAAGAATGCCACTATTTGGCTGTGTGTCAAAATGCACTTAGGGTCACCAGGGTCAGGACCAGGAAACTATGTAACCTATGTATTTACCTATATATTTAAAGTAAGGTTACAGATGCTGTTGTGATACTTGGGACATGGGTAGCCATTATTGAGTAGATGGAGCCTTTTGATTGGGATAGGGTTTTAAGGTCATCAGGGGTCAAACTCTGAGAATCTTGTAACAATATTTCTCCTGAAGGGTAACAGTGACAGCTGTGATAAATTTGCTCATGCAATCAACATAATAGTTTCTCACTAGATTAGGTTGCATATGGTCTCTTTCATAGCTAGCACACCACAATAAGTAGCCCCATTGACCTTCTTACTAAATTTGCCATGTCCAATGTCCTTAGTAGACGTCCTCAGGCATAACATGCTATCCACTAAATGGAGGCTACTTATGCATTAATGTACATGACATTAACAAATTAGCATAGCAGGGCAATTTGGCATTTTACAGTTATATCATTTAATCAAAGCCCTGGTTACATGAATTGTAGGCTACTAAGATTTGTCATATCTCAGTAGTATGTTGCCTTCTTATGTGGCATGGCTTATGATTATGAGCAGTGTGCATGTTTCATAGTAACACATGCTTAGAATGACGTATGTCATCTGCAATAACATCTTAAATGGCTTGTATGCAAGTCAAGATTGTCTAGTTTGGAGTGGAATAGCTTCTTTGTGCTGAGTAATAACTGTGATGTCTTCTTTATTCCCAGCTGAAGGGTAAGCATCTCACCAGAGGGAGGGACTATTTGATGTGGCTGCTGCTTCAGTTTATCTCAGGGAGCATGAAGAAGAGTCCCCTCCAGGAGTTCCTGCCAATTCTTAAACTATTTGATCTCCTGTACCAGGAGAAGGAGGTATGCCCAGATCAATGACAGACAAAGATAATTAATGACAAAGTTTAAGAGTTGTGGAAGAAGACACAACTTTACATCATGAAGAGAAACAAGATAAAACTGAACAGAAGTATTTTTGAAAGTTTGTATCACTCACATAGGCTGGGGGTGAGGAGATCTATTTTTTTTTGGGGGGGGGGGACATTCTTACATGGACTATTTATTGTTTGGATGAGAGATTCCGATTTTTCTTCATGAAAACAGAATCTCAGCAACTATTCAAAATACGTACACTAAACTAATGGCTAAACTGTAGACACAGAAAGTTGTTACGTTAAGCTGTTTCCTTTGGCCAACATTGTACCATATATATTCAATGAATTAAGCTGAACTTACTCTTAATAATTAAAATAAATATGTCAGTATCTCCTTAAACTACCAAAAGTACCATCGGCATCATAATAGTCGCCTACATCCCTTATTATCAAAAACAAATCACCTTTGAGTGTATTAATTGCAAGCTAGGTTGTTCACCAATCTTGTATGGCCTGTGTTTTTGATGACATTCAACAGTCAATCAAGCAGTGACTTTCATAGTTGTTATTTTTTTTTCTTGTCCTGAAGCCCCTTCCAGTACCTGATGTCAATTTTCCATCATGTGTACAAGAGATGGCTATGGCTTGTATCTGGCCTCACTTACAGGGAAAAGCTGCCCTAGAGAAGAAGAGTCTTCCCTGCCCCCTTCCAAAGGTGCTTCATCTTCAGCATGAGTACGTACTTACTTTTTGTTACCATTGGTAGTAAGATCCATTGGTAGTAAGATCCAAGGTGAAGGAGGCATTGCAAATTTTGAAGTTATTTTGAGTAATCATTTTCCTGGCATTTCTTAATCCACAGAGATCACATTGTTTATTGTCAAAAGCCTTTTGATTATATTTCCTTTGAAACCAGCGCGATGCGCGAACTCGTCACGGGGGTCTGGGGGCATGGCCCCCAGTGGGGTTCCAAGGGGCAAAGCCCCTGGTCGGGGGTATAAGGGGGCTGAAAGCCCCCTTGGAAAATTTTGCAAATTTTAAGCCAAAAAGTAGTAATTCTGAAGCAAATTGCTGCCCTGAATGCACATTAAAAACAAGCTTAAAAGCTAAATAACTCACCGAAAACGATTACGAAGTCCGACAGCCCCAGGTCTTTAGTGTGTCAAATGAAAATCGAAATATTCCAAAATATATCCAAACAGTATGTTAGGCCCTAACATTAGGCCAATCTCGGTACAGTCAGGGAGTTTGGTACAATACTGCACACATGCAGCGTTATTGTAACGTTACAGTACATACATATTAACTGGTAGAACAGAACACAGAAAAACTTCGAGTGAACCTCCAAATTGCGCATCGTGATTGGTTTAAAAATGAAAGTACAAAAGAATGTTCAAGGCAGTGTGAGAGTTCGGAGGGATTTCCCAACAGTGAGTCATATCACTCATGTGTACACGTAGAACTGCAGGCTGTGTTGTGAAAGTTCAGTGTACGCAGGTCGCACGAAAACTTGCAGCAAACTTTGCTGCTTAGCATGCATTAATAGTAGATCCCGCGCGCGGGAAACAAACTTCGGAATTTTCCGTAATAAATTCAAATACTAGTCACAGTTAGCTGGTGTCGGTTCAAAATTACGGAAGCAGGTTAGATATCGCTGGTCCTTGAAAAAATGAACGGCAATGAATATATATAAAACTGCACAGGGCACAGCGGGAATTTCGGGGAATCACACAAAGATATATTATTTTGAAAGAATAGTCTATTTCGTCCTTTACAGTATGCGTCTGTTGCTCATATTTCTCCACTTCCGGAGAGCTGGCGTAAAGTCGAACTCCTTGGGTGTTGCAGGCCCCTCAATGCGAATAAATAACAGTGACTCCAGTGTCTCAGGTTTTAAAGATGCTCTCTGCTTTGTTTTTATTCTGTTTACTGCACTAAAACAGCGCTCGCACTCAGCGCTGCTCATGGGTAGTAAGTAACACGCAATAACCAGTTTGAGAAGATTAGGGCACATATCGGAATAGCTTCTGAAGAAATTTGCCCAAATTTCTTTAGACGCTAGTGCTTGTTTGTAATCCGCTGTTGCCTCACTTCCTGATGCTAGTTGCTGCGATGGTTGAAAAGATTTAAAATTTGTCCGCATACATGTTTTGGCAAACTCCCACTCAGAATACACTTCCTCTACATCAATTTCCTGGGGGGACACCTGCGAGTGTGAGGAACAACTTGATGGGGAAATGGCGGAACTTTCAGAGGACGGTTCAGAAGTTTCCATTAGTGTATCCTGTTTGGGTGAGTAATAGCTCAGCAGTGTAGCTATTTCTTTTCTTCCGTACTGCGATAATTCATCAGCAAGGCGTGGAAACTTATGAGGTATCAGAACTCCCATGGCCTCGTACAACTCGGGTGTCGGAAATCGTTGTTGGATGTTTCCAACGAGTTTTGTAATAAATGTCTGCCGTAATGAATTAAATTCTCGCATGCCCAATTCACTCCTTGTTATCTCTTTGCCCCCAAACTTGCCGTCCAAGTCTAAAGCATTCATAAAACAAGAAAGCTTTACTCCATCACTTGTTTTCATAGCTTCCAACTCTGCAATGCTGGCATCAAGACTTGCTTTTACGATAGCAAAGTTAATGTTCCTTGCTTGAAAAATAATACTCAATCTTGAGATTACTTTCAAAGCATCAACAAGAAAGTGTGTGGTTGCAAGAAATTTGAAACTAATAACTTGTTTTTCGAGTCCAACGGCTTCTGGGTACCCCTCTGCCGCTTGATTTTCAATGAACATCATGAGAGATGGCAGTGTCCGTTGAATGGTTGATATAGCTGTTTCAAGCGATAGCCAGCGGATATCATGGATGCGCTTCAATTGCAGCTTGGGGTCCTGAAGAATCTGCTGGCAGTGCTCTACAGCTTGTTTTTTCTGCGAACTGTGAGCTGTCATATTGTAGATGGAGCTGACTATCCTCTGATACCTCTGCAAGTACGGAATAGAATCGGCAGCTTGGGATGAAGCTAAGTTGAGTCGATGTGCAGAACAGTGTACTGACTGAATCTTAGGATTAGCAGCTTTCAATCTTGCAGCGACCCCTGAGGTAGACCCGGTCATTACCGAAGCTCCGTCTGAACCAAATCCAATTACATTTTCATAAGTCAGTCCACGAATATCCAGTTGGGCTTTGATAGCTTTTTCAATCGATGCTGCGTCGCACTTTTGCATTTCGGTTAATCCTACAAAATGCGTCTCAAATTGGTGGCTTTTAGGGCAATACAACATTGCATAAATTGCAAGTAAACTCTCAACCGAAATGTCCGTAGTTTCATCTACAATGATGCTGATGTATGGGCTGTCTCTCAGCTTGACATTTAAGTCATCCCCAAGCGATGATGCTATGCAGTGAACCATTTCTTTGGCGATCGAGTGGTGCGTGTAGCTTGCATTTCCTCCCAAATTCAGGTGAGAAATATCGCTGCACCCCATATCCTCTGCATGTTTATTCAGTCTGTTATACAAGTTCAGGCTCAAGTCATTTTTGGCGATGAAGTAAACATTTGACATTGCAGCAATGACAGCCTTTTCTCTGTCGCTTAGAGCTTTGGCAGTTAATGACACCAAATTGGTCTTCTCTGCAGCCCTGCATAGGTCAGTGGCTTTTTTGTGGTCCAATGTTTCCCCGTGTTTCTTAATATCAGCTTTTCTAAAGTTGAATGTCCCTGTAGCCATCATAGATTTCATCCCTTGAAGTCTACAAACTTCGCAATACAACTGGTGTTTGGTTTGTCCCCCACTTTCAAAACTTTCCTTGCGCAACCAAGTGAATTCTGTGAACCAGTTATCTTGAAGTTTTCTCTCAACTTGTTTGCCAAAACTGCCAGTGGTACTCTCAAGTGGAGTATCCACGTTTGGTTCGGCAGTTTTTTCGGCTGCGGGGATGCTAGTCTTGCTTGTAGACGGCACTGAACTAGCAGTTTCATTTTGTGGCAGGCTGCCTTTTGTAACAAGTTCTTTGTCAGAGTCGTCACTGCTTTTCGCCCGAGAAAAAAAACAGTCCATTAAGGTCTGCTTAATTTTTTTCTTTGGATTCTCCGCCATGTCAACAAATATAAATTCACTTTATGACTGTGCTGTGTATTATTCTCACTACTATTCTCACAAATTAACTCCTTTCTCCACTATCGGAATATGTAAACTACTCCTTGTTTCAAGAAGCGAGTGGGTGCATGACACATTTTTTCCAACTTTCATGATCCATCTGCATTCCGCAGATGTTTGATTCATCACTGGTCACCTCTTGGAACAGACCGCACTCAGACAGGAGGTTGGGGCCCTCAGCTTTATTTTCTATTCATGGCGCGGTGTTTGCGATAGAGCAGGGTGTTGAACCAAGAAGTTTTAACTTCGTGGTTCACCAAAGCACTTTGAAAGTCGCGCGGGGCCGGAATGTATAGTATTTGTGGAAAAGCTAAGTTATTTTCAATCCTCTTGGGAAACTATCTTTGAAGCTGCTAGCTTTGTACTCTCCGGCTTTCCCTAAATGTTTACAAAGCTTATGTCAGAAGTTTGGATTAATTGTCGTCGATCACTGGAAACACTTTGCTTCCGTTTCGCGGTAATTTCCAGGATGGCCACTTGAGCATAGCCAGCTGTGTGTATTAATTAAGGTGATCAGTCAAACGAAGTTTGCAATGTATGTATAATGCATGTATTGTTATAGTCCAGTAGGCTAGGCTATGTGATACACGTACGTATATTGATGGACTTGCGCTGAGGCTGCGGTTAGACGTGGCCTAGATTGTGTGGGATGGTTTAAAGCTGGCAAGGTTTTTTCGGCGAAGGAATGTGTGGATCAAGGTTTTTGATGTGTTTTGGACACAACAATACACAGCACAGCTTAGCAGTCAGTTGAGATGTTGGGCCAAAAAAAATAGTCATGACATTTTTTTTATTATTATTCTTCATTTTATGTTTTTTTATTCATCAAATTCTCAACTCGTCATTTCTGGCTTCCAAGTCGTCATTGACGACTTCTCGAGCGCTGGCGCGAGCACTGCATGTAGGTCTCTGTACAACTCTACTAGAAATAAAATTCTATGGTAACCAACTACATGTTGGATTTAGGCCTTGTTCACAGTCTGGTCCGTTACATACTGTCGGTCAGGAATTATTGTGTTTAGACTTGAACTTAAAGTCATAGTTTGAGCCATTGAACTACACTTTATGTTCATAGATTGAGATGAACATTAACCGATTCCCAACAAAGGAGTGTTACAAGCCCAGTCTTACTGTAAAGTCGTATAGCCAATGCTGGTTAGCCTAACATTGATAGGGCGTCATGTTAGTAAGGTCATGTTATCATCACAGATTTTACACGTAGTCTTCGTCATGGTATCACCATGGGTTTATAACCTTCATCACGTACGTCACGTCATGGAGTCGTCATAGATTTTAGACGATCCCCACCCAACAGTCTGGCAACTCAGTGTGAAGGGTCACCAGACCTGCAGTGAGCCAGTCATTTCTTTCCGTTCCAATTTATAGGCCTAGCCTATGTAATATTGTTTAGGCACCACAAAAACCACATAGGCTACATGTAGCTTTGGGCCTACACATTCATAGACTATACATAGGCTATAGATGCTCGGTAAGGATGAAGCCTGTAACAGAAGCACAGGCCTAGGCCCTAGGAATAATTTTTGCCTTGGTTCACAAAGTCAAGTCCAAGGCTTCATATTAAAACTGTTGAACATGTCTTGTCTGTGAGTGGTGTTCGATTGATCATCTGTTAGATAATCTTTATCCGGCCAATTAATACAGTTATCGATAAATAATTAGTCAAGTAACTGCAGAATACAACGCCCCACAGAAAGAGTGTCCCTGAAGAATGAGGAATATAGCAAGTGATTTGTTTTCAACCCCTCAACTATCCTACTCCTGACCAGGGCTCGATTTTAACGGCCGTCCGGTAGTCTGTGACGACCAAAATTCGTACCGGACAACCAAAAGTCATCTGGCTGGTTGTCCACTGGACGACTGAATTTTCAC
>JAAAJZ020000002.1:129211-140871 GCA_010015985.2 Actinopyga echinites
GGTGGTATCCCCCTATACAAATATAGAAATATCCCTAAAAACAATGGATGATTGCAATCTGGTTGACATACTGTAAAGTCAAACAATATTAACACTTTGATTAGTCTGTCACTGATGACATGCAATTGTGCATGTATTTTCCCAGAGAGCATGCGCACATGCATTGGAAAGACCTCAATCAATTTAGACACAGCACAGGCTATTCCTGCTTTATGTGGGAGGTGCACTAAACAGGTATTGTTTTTGAAAATGGAGAAGGGGTTAAAAATAAACTTCGTTAGAAAAATTTCTACTGTCTAGGTGCAATTTGTTGTCCTTTGAGTAACATGTTCAAGACAGAAAAAATTCTCTTAAAACCTTTTCCAACATTAGCAAACATTCATTCCCATGCAAAGATTAATAAAAGGCATATATCTGCAGAAGAAGATAACTTACAGGCAGGACATCAATGAAACTATTCACCGTCTCTTGGCATCCCCCTTTCGGGCCTTTCCGTCCTGTCTTAAAGATGGCTGCCACTATGAAAAAGGCAATATTTTTCCTTTCATCTGTTAAAGACACAAAGATGACCGGGATTGTGTAAATGTTGCTGCACCTTTTGAGACCAGTTTTAATGTACGGGCTGCCAAAGCTGGTTTTTTGATATAAATAAATTGCAAGCACGGTAATAACCTACACAAGAGGTTCTGAAATAACAGTCCACATTAAAAACAGTTGTACAGCGTATATATACACATTACACAATAAAAGTTCTCAATTCAGGGTTCCCACTGTTTGCCAACATTATTTTTTTCATGACTTTCTATGACTTTTTATTGAACTTTTTAAGGACTTCTCAAACTGCTGTTGACCAGAGAGAAGTTAACTGTACCATACAGCAATAGGAATAACCAACTCTTATATCATTAGTCTACCTTGCAGCTTTATAAACAGTACAAAGCATCTGGTTTTTGTGAAGTTTTGCACAGAAAGCCCAATTCCTTTTTTGTAATCGCAAAAATTTGGCAGCCCTACATCAAAACTGCTTTCACAAATAAATTTTTGTTCAAACCTAAAAAAAAAAATAATGACTTTTCAGGACCACAGACCATTTTAGGTGAAATTGAAGTACTTTTTAGGCCTGAATTTTGGTGCATCAAAATTTAAGCACTTTTCAGGTTTTTTAGGACCTGTGGGAACCCTGCAATTGCAACTTGTTACATACAAAACATGTTGATAGCCAACCCTTACAGGGTTATAAATTATTTTTCCATGACGGTGATTTTCTTTTTTCATTTTCTCTGAAAAATCAACTCTATTAGCGAAACTTCAGTTGACCAAATTTGTTTTTATTTGCAATTTGTAGGCTTCGGCATGTACACGAAATTTTTATTTTGAAAACTGTTTAAAACAAGATGGGTTTTGCTGTAAAGTTTTCTGAATCTTCATTTAGCAAAATTTGCCAACTGCTATCAAACAGATATATTCATTCAAGCATGTGTATAGATTGCCCTAAAGGTGTATCAGAACTGACATTTGATGGCAGTCTAGCTCAGATTAAGCTAGAAGGGTCATCTAACCTTTGAATGACAATGTGCACTTTGACACTTCCATGCAAGTATGAATTTCAGGGCGGACTTTGTTGTTTATTTTGATCCTCTTTGTTGCTGAGCTACTTCTGAACCAGGGTGGCCATCAAAGCTATTTTGCTGCTCATGATTGATGCAGCCGAGTCAATCAGGGAAGGTAAACATGCATCATGAAGGGAAATGTTTTCGAAGAGTTAGCTGTCCGACAACGTTATCCAACAGTCCCAAAATTTAATAAATCTACCGATTCAAACAGTCCCCAGTTGTGGATATGTGAACAATGAATTTAAATGCACTGCTGAGTATTCTTATGTTAAGCATTCTTCTCATTTTACTAACCAGGAGTCAAGTTACTAAGATCAACTTGCAAGCCCAGGCCTTCCTGCCAATTAAACTGTTGGCTGTACTCCAAGATGATGCTTGAATACTTGTCCCACTTTTCATACATTTTCTGATCTTTTTCTGGGTAGAGTGCTGCAAAATCTTGTTCAATCTGGAAACAAATGCAAGTTGAACAGTTTTAAATTTCTATTGTTTACACTTTCTTTGCTTGATTGACCTTCAAAAATAAAGGTCATATAAGTCTATCTGTATAATTAACTCATAATAATGTTTTAAATTCTTGACTGGCATCAATTGTAAATTAACTACCACAGATAAACATCAGTTGTGGCCCGATGTAATGACTACAAATCTGTACCCTAAAATTAAGAAGAAGAATCTTGGCCCTGTTTCATAAAGAGCTAGGACTCATTTTCATTTGATCAATCATTGTAATCATGCTACTGATAATGCATGAACATGAGATTAATCCTAACTCTTTATGAAACAAGGTCACGGTAAGACTTGTATACAAAACTGTTTCCAATAAAACAGACTTTAATGATCTTACTCAAATCTCTGTGAAAACCATTACTTTGCTACTCCAGACAGTAGCACAAACTATTATATTAATATATTAGGTAAGGGCACAAGGCAAGGAACGGTTGTCACATTGGCGCGCTACCACCACACGGTATAAATTTTTGTAGCTACTTTGTGTCACTTCTGCTTTCCATTTACCTGAAAGAGTATATCCACTTAATGAACTATTTCCATTGCCTTACATCATACTGACTCTCTGCATATCCTAAAAAAACTCCTGACACTAGAATTATCCTCACCATTCCATTTTCCAGCAGGCATGGGAAATCTTTGATGATGGCACTGATGTTACAGGCAGAAGATTGAATTTTTTGTCTCCTGTAATATGCTGTTTTTTTCATATATTCAGCAACCTTTTCTGCTGGCTCTTTGTTATTCTTCAGCCATTCCACCATCATGTTAGTTTCTTCTGGGGTAACCTCTGGATCTATGACAAAAAATGTAAATTGGAGCAAACTGAAAGGCATATTTGTAAAACTTAGCAAAAGTAAAATATTAACTTAATTCATTTTACATGAAACCATGAATAATTTTTCTTACATTGAATTACACTTATCAGAATTTGTTAACAATTTCTTTCAAGTTTTGCACATCTGCAAATACTTCATAAGTGTGAGGCAATTTTATAAAAAGGAAAAGAGTTCCAGAAGGAGAGAAGTTGTTTTTGAGCCAGCATTCCTCTGTGGTAAGCTTATACTCTGTTTTGGCATATTTAGAAGTACTTCACCTTAAAAGAACATCTCCTAAACATAAATGAGTCTCTCCTAGTAAATAAAAGAACCAACTCAATGAAACAGTAGACAAACCAGAGGACTTGCTCTTTTCTTTAAATTCCTTTCTAGTGTCTTCTTCCTTCTTTGATGAGGCAGCATGTTTTCCTCGTTTGCGGAGGTAGCGAAGATGCTCTTCTAAATACCCTGTTGCTGGCCTTCCTTTGGCGCCTTTACAATACCATGCTTCCTGCAAGTTTTAGATTTGGATAAAGTATAGTAAATGACCTAATAAAGCAAATGATAACTTGATATCTTGTTGCCTTTTCTAAGGGGAATGTATTCCCATCTTTTCTGAAGACTGATTTGTTCAAAGCCAGGTTGCAGGTTTTTTCCAAGGTGGAAAACGGCAGCTTTTTCCACTTGGAAGAAATAGGTTTCTTCCAGTTTCTTCTGTCCAAAATGGAAGAAACTCAATTTCTAAGAAAAAAAAACTGTTCACAAAGTTTCATAACAACCTTTAATAATTTCTAATATGTAATAAATGAACAAAGAAGCACTTGGTGTCATGGGGTGTCCTTATCTAGGTTTGGGGGAATGATCCATTTCCAGCATAAACTGTACACAATATTGTAGCATCTAACAATTAAGGGATGAATTAAGAGCAAGAATATTACGTGAATTTGTGGACCAAATAGTTATATAAGTATATAGCCCTATTGTAGTCAAATGGTCTTAGTTAAACTGGGTATTATTCATGTAATCAAACCTTAAATTGACGTGAATAGAAGAGACACCTACTAATCCTTCAGCCTATTAAGCCTCTTCACTCCCTTTCAGTTGCTATTAACCTCAATTTGAGGTAGCCCTATAAGAAGTAACTCTATTTAACTGTCTGTTGCCTATCTTAACATCATGTATATGTGGGGTTAGCTTAATATATGCCGACTTTCCCTAATTTTTTCCAGTTTTTTCCCAGTTTCTTCCGGACGAAACTGGAAGAAACTAGTTATTTCCAGTTTCTTTCATGTCCTCAGAACAAGCAGACTTCGCGAAGAAACCGAACCCCATTCAAAGCTGGCATGTACTTACTTTGTCCAATGTTAATTTTTTAGACATCTTATTTTGATTAATTAGTACTTCTTTAAAGTGCAGATCAACCATAAAGTTCAAAAGCTTGTTCAGTCAGATTATCTTTGATGTCCTTAAGACTAATTACTTAGTTCACTTGCTTAGTAGGTCATAATCATGAAAAAGATGAGCAAGGCATTTTTACTTACATAGCCATATAGAGCTTCTGGGTCATTAAGGCAAGGAAACGCCATCACAATTGACTGTGCCAAAGCTCCTTTTGTGAATGAACTTGGCCTAAAGAGAGATTAATTTCAAAGTTATGGCAACCAGTCATATCATGCTAGTAGTTATACTCATATATGCCCATCTATGTCAGAAGGGGGTACATGTTTGTTCTCTGCTGAGTGCCAATGTACAGCAGTTACAGTAGGCAAAAGTGCAGAATGTTCAAAAGAAGCAATGTTTTTGTGAATCCAGAAAGCAGTTCATATAGTTATCAAAATTTGAACAGTACCATAATATGCCTTTTAATTAACTCTCATGAAACCATGGGTTAATGAGAAGAGTTACAATGTACACCTTACAAATGTTATAGTTCTGCTGCAATTAATTCTGGGATTATCTTCATTCAACAAAATCTGTTCAAAATGATAATGCATATACCATTTTAAACCTGCTAACAGCCCTTAAAGGGAGAACGCATTTACCCCAATAAAAATTATAGTATACACCATCATTCTTATTCATTACTTGCTTTTCCCCACTGACACAAACTCTTTTATGAATAAAGTTTTATGAAATGTTGTGTAACACAACTTTACACATTTTAAAAACATTTTGCAAGATCTTCCATTGCCAAAACTTGGCAAGAGTTTTACCATAAATAAGGTGCTTATTCAAGAATTTGTCACTAGCCCTGAAGGTTGACATTTGATGACAGGTTATCTCAGATTAAACTGAAAGATGATCTAAAATTCAAAGATCATGAGTCATTTGCAAGATCCCTTTTACCAGTACTACGAAAGTATGCATGTCATATCTGCAATTCCAAATTTATTTCTCAAGGGCAGCACCTTCATATACTATAAAAATGTATTTGGCACAATAAGAATGATGTTTGAAGGAAAATACTTTTAAGTCATATTGAATGTGTTGCATATACTCACTTGTCTCCGTACCGCTGCACCATGTAATCAGTGCACAAGGAAACCATAACATGGCTGTCGGATTTACTGCAATATTTCAACTGTTCAATTTTGTCAATCACCTTCCTTCCTGGTGCTGTCTGCATCAAGATACTTTTCACAACCTGACGTAAAAATTAGAAAATAGTTACATGACCTCATTTGTTCATCATGACATCATTAAGGTGGATGTTTGCTGAACCCTATGGGAATAACATTCATAGCGTGTATATTGTCGGACCCTTATATAACAATGGGGCCTATATGTTGAACTCAATTAAATGTGCCAAAGGAGTTGGGGTGAAAGATACTTGATTCACATCCTTAACAATTTTCTCCTTGCCTAGCTTAGCTAACCATCCACTTTTTATCTTTGAAATTTCAGGGATGGTTGGGCCAAGGTAATTTTATCTCAAGTATTTTCATGTCATTATAATACTACAAATACAAGCAATGACTTCACAAATTTTCTATGGTCCATTCATTTCACAAACAGAACTAGCTGGACAGTCAATCTTGTGGGTCAACAGGATTCTACCACATCTAGCTATCTGTTATCAAGAATCCTGCATTCTGATTGGTTAAACACTGACCTGGTATTCCACAACACACGGTCAGTAAACATAAAGACTGATGAAAATGATTTTTTTCACACATTTTTATGGCAGAATAGGGATAAACCACATTTGTTGGACTATTATTTCTCATAAACAGCCTCGACTCCAAATTTGGCATAATAACAGACCCAGCTTTGCCTTCTCTGTTATTTTGGCAAATTTGGAGTCTCAACTGTTTATTCACCGTCATAGTCCACAAAATGCGATTTATTCCTCAAAAAAGTCATGTTCAATACTTATGGCAGTTGGCTAGAGTTGGCCCGGAGATAATAGGGATAATTATGCAACCAAGCTCTTGATATTTACTTCTTCCCCGTACTTCCTAGAACCCGTAAATAATTCACAATGTTTTCTAACAAATTCTAAACATGATTCTGCATGATGTGCTGCCTATTACTTTTTTGCCAGCAATTGCAGAAATTATGAAAAATACTCACAAAATGCACACGTTTTTCCCTTTTTAAAGGGAGTGGTTGAAAGCTATCATCACTTTCAAAGGATGCATCCAGGTTTTCCATTGTTACATCTGATGGCTGGCTGTCAGATTCTAAGAAGCTACTAGCTGCATCCAAATCAAAGCTGGTTGTTGGAGTACTTTCTCCATGCCAGGTTGATGCTCCTTTTGTTAGATCCAGAAGATGTGGTTCATCATCTTTTTTCTGAAACTATGAAAAACTTTATATATAAACCATGTTTAAATTGGTATGAAGACCCAGAAAAATCCGTCAGGGAGGCTGTCCTAGAATGTATTGCTGTTCCCATAAGGTAGCAGGATGGCTGGATCCACCCCCCCCCCCTCCTAATAATCCCAGTTCGAAAATTGCCATTTGCAATTATCCTGCACATACGGTGAAGATGGGTTGGCAAGAAATTGACTTTTTGTGTTACCACTTATTGAGGTCCCCCTTTCTGAACGAAAATCATGCCCCAAAATTATGAGTCCTATACTGTCAACACTGACAAATATGCTTGGCAAAAGACCAGAAGTGCTTGACCCAAGTACATCACGCAGCTACAGAAAATTCTCATCATGAACTGAATGAATGTCAGTCAAAGCACAGCCATTAATTGTATTTAGAAATATGGGGAATATGCAGGTACCCTGTAGAGTAAATATGTTTTGGGAGGGGGGAGGGGGGAATTAGCTGTTAAACTAATGTGAAATGCATACTGTGCAAAAATGATTTCCTCCTATACATGTAAAATAAACCTACCTCATTTTTCTACCTATCTCTGACACACTTTCCCATTAAACACTTCATTCAGGAACTAAATATAGGTGATTCGAGGAGCAACATAGAAGGTTTGGTTGTTTTCACAATCAATTTGAGTAGCTGTTAGTGGTCTGTAGTCAAAAAATTCAGAAGGCTGCATAACTTCTAATTCTACCACACTTTGCAGTTGAACTTGATATGCCTGAAGATGTCTCTCATAAAACAATGTTTTTAGGGGGTTAATTACAAAATAGATTTTTCCTCTAAGTATCAAGATACACTGAACCTTTCCAAAGCTGGGTCCTTCTTCAATCCATTTCATCAAGACTGTTGATCCATATCTAAATTCATATCCACATATCTCTGCTATTCCAGCCACAATCAACTCTTCATCCATTTCTAAATTTAATGTAGCTTGGATTTGTTCACTCCCTGCAAGATTTCCAGCTGTTGTGACCACTTCGTGTCTTACTAACACGTCTTTGCTTTCCAATGGCTCTTTGATCATGTAGCTGTAGCACTGAGACATTTGATGCTTGGATGCCAATGTCTTTGCAATATTTTTAAAATTATTACAAATGCTAGCAACTTTCTTAAATTGTTTGTGTTTCCCTTCAAATCGTAGGGATGAATACTGACGTAAGGGGCCTAACTTTCTAATGGCTCTAGGATAATGGGTAAGGAAATGTTGTTTAGGAGTTAACATGCGATTTGGAAAAACTTGGAGAAAAAGTTCATGGTGATCTTTAATAAGTGCCTTTAAAGCAAATGTGGCTGCATAGCTAACTGACTCACTCATCACTATCTTGAGAATTTCAATAAGCAGCAAGTAAACTTCCCACTCCTCACACTGTGGGTCTACACTCTTTCCAATTATTAATGGTAAATGGATGGCAAGGCACATCATCTGTGTGGCTGTCTGGCAACTGCTTGTCGGGTTTGTTATGGAAGATAATCTGATCTGGTTTGGTCTGTTCTTTTTGTCAACGAAACCATAATTAAATGACTCTATTCTGCTGTTTAAGTCTTCTAACGTTATTGTGCCATTTTCTATGAGCCTACCCAACACAAGATGCATCTCCAGGGGGACAGTTCCTTCAACGAAGTCATGCATCACGTCTGGAGCTACATTTAAACTACATGGTACCCTTCAATTTCACTTAGAACAGATGTTGCTCTTACTCCTGTTTGTGATAAATCTTCCATTCTTACATCAGCTGAATAGTTCTCTTTATTACGCAGCAAAGCTGTATCTTCAACAAGCTGTCTTCCAAGTACATTTCGATGGCCCCTGCAAAATCTACAGTAATAGTTTGCGCTAAAACTCATAACATATCCTAGCACAGAATGAATTCCCAGATTATCTCCAATCACTTGAAAGAGTTCTGGTCTTACTTTGCCTATGAAATCTTCTGCTTCCACAAATATGCCATCCTGAGCCAATTCTTGTAGATTTTTTGACAAAAACTTTACAATAGCATCAACTCCATACTTGGTGACATAATATGATTTAGCTAAAGCTGCCAGCAAAATATTGTCTAACTGAGCCTGATATTGTTTAGGGAGAGCTAGGACACTAACATAAAATGCACTTATCTTGTGCTTGCCACGCTTTGAACCTAGGGGATTTGCAGGTTCAAAGTGGTCGTTATACAGTAGTAATGGTATCACAGGAACACCGTCATCTTCAGGATGCTTGCTTTTGTACAGGGATCCATCACGATAAGTTTGCAAAATGTCTGGGTCTTGTGATGACTTGCATGTCAATATTGATTTCATAACTCCTGGAAGTTCCAAGAAGCGCTTCAAACTTTTTTCGAAAGGTATTAACTGGAATGTTTCTTTTTCATTTATTTGTAGAGGTGCACCAGTTTTCCTATCTAAAACTGATTTAATATGATACCCTAGCAATTTTTCCTCCGGCAAAATAAGTGCCCCTTTACGAAGAAAATAAAGTTGCTGAGCATTCTCAGTGTTAAGTTCTTTAAATGGATCTTTCAATGTTTCAAATATCTGGGTGAATTCTTCCCTACTGACATCAGTAGTTATTTCCATGCTGTTGGTTGCTAAAAATTCTGTCACCTTTTTCTCTGCTCTGCTAATTAAACCATTTGTGAGATCTTGTACATTAGCAATAATTTTAACAACATAGGAAGAAGGAAGGTTTAGAGATTTCAACCTAGCTGTGAAAATGGCAGCAGAGTCACTACCTTCATTTTCTAAATTTTCTCCATTATTTTCTTGTGTCCCTTCTTCCTCTGTAGTCGGTGCATCCTCTTGCTGTTCATTAGAAACACCATCTCCATGCCCGTAAGGTTCACTTTGTTGTTCAAAACTAACCTCTTCTAAATGCAAGTTTTTTGTTTGACTTGTATGTTTTGAAAGCAAGTGTTTCTTATACCCATAGAAGGTTTCAAATGTCAGCTTACAATTGCTTTGACTGCAGATAATATTTGAACGGCTTTGGGTGTTAACAGAGTGAGCATGCCTAAAACCTTGGTTTTTTCTAACTTTTGTTTGTTGTCTTCCAAGCATCTCTCCCAGTCTTTCAAGAAGAGGTTAATATCTGTGGATTCAGGATTCCTGAAAATTGAAAAAAAAAATTTTATTACAAAAAAAGTAACTACCCTACATGCCCTTAAAAGTCTATTACTAAAAGCCAAAATTACGATATTGCTATGACAGAAGTCAACAAGAGAAGCAGACAAGATGTCACTAAGATATGTCTGGTATTACATATCATTCACAGGTACTGAACTAATAAAACATTGCCTTTAATGGATGACAATCGACTTCAAATAAATTCACTTCAACACACCCATTCCATACAAAAAACTGTATAATTTGGCTATTGTTCTTGCCACAGCCCTTTCCCACACATCTTATCTCTCACTCCTGTCTTCACTTTAATCTGATTGCTCTGAGGATTCTAAAAAGAATAAGAAAATCTGTTTTCTAAAAACACCAGTCACCAATCTACTCTTCACCCTTGTCTTCCTTATAATACATTCATAAAAGTAACAATAAAGCAAAGTTTATAGCTAATATTATTATTTAGTTTAAACTCAAGAAAAACTGATGCCTGATTCAAATCTCTGTTTGCTTTCATAGCATGTGTTGAGTATGTACCACTTCTAACAGCTGTCAACTATTGCAGACTTTTGGAGTTGCAAGCCAATATCTCTACATTCATCAGCTCGTTATTGGCTATTGACTGGCCATGGTACAAAATTCTCTGTGAAATACATGGCAACTAAAATCAAGCTTTGTACAAAGATTTTCATAATCTTTTGACTTTCATACAGTAAGTTGAGGCTTTGCAATTCAGTAAACTTGAAGTATGGAGAATCACACACTTACAGCCCCCCAACATTGTTAAATGAAATTGCGTAGTAATTAGGTTTGCCTTAGTCAGTTTCAGTTGAACATAATTACTTGATTTGATCTCACACTTAAGACAGTGACAACATAAAATCTGTACACAGATCGACTGAGAATCCTTACGAAAGTTCACGGATTTTGGTATTGGGAGTGCACCCAAGTAGGTGAAGGAGTAATCAACGTCCCTTGGGCGGGCAAGCCTGCATCCATAACAAATTCAATACGATAATCTACATGTTCTACAAACCTTTATAACGCAATAAATGAAATCAAAAGTAAATACACTACATATTTCATCTTTATGGGAAATCCATTTGCAATTGAGGGTTGTGTCAAGTTTATTGTATGCCATTAGTGGGTGGAATTATTTGCATTTGCACTTCAGTGGTAATGATAACAGAAAATAGCAAAGGTTAAAAATTTCAACATACTTTAGTAAGTATCTCAATGCATAATATCCATTTTTATCACAGCATTAATTATTATCTTGAATGAAATTTGAAACCATGAATTATGGGAATTTCCAAGTTCTGATCTAATGGTGTCATCTGCAAGAAGGCAATTTATAGTGACTGTACAGTACGTGAACTGAACAGATCTGTAACACTTGCAAAATCACATAAACACTGCAGCATGAGAAAATGAAACCATTCGATTTTCTGGTACCATCACGTGACTACCATCATCATTTATCTGATTGACCTGATTCAAGTTGGTTCATGTAAATCTGGACTTTGACTTTCTCAAAGTTGAATACCCTGACGGTAAATTTTACAGTACCGTTTATTGCATCCATGAGGTCTGATGAACTGATGGTGCAATGTGAGATACTGGCAAGTACTTCTGATAGTCCTTGCCATTTGACAAGTGTAGAGTTGGAGTCACTAGTACTGTAGTTCCAGCAGAACAGAATGAACTATGAATTTGTTTCCCTTCTTTACGCAATACTGTATGTGTATAGGCTAATTAATAAATGCAATAATAGTAT
>JAAAJZ020000003.1:230931-243268 GCA_010015985.2 Actinopyga echinites
TGACTCAAGGTCACGCCAGAGGCATTGGGATGATTTCTGTCATCTTCCATTTACATGTAGAAGTTTTATTGTAAGAGATCGATAGTTGCAGATGAAACCAAACTTATACAGAAGGTTGAAAACACATTATAAATATTCCTGGAAAGTTTCGTCCATTATACTTCGTGATTTGTATATTTTAACCATGAAAGATTTTGTTAAGTGATCAACTCATGGTAATGCTAGTATACTGGAATATGCCAGTACTGCCAGAGACCCTCACCAGGTGTATTTACATGATATACAAGAGTTTTGTTAGTGATGCTCTTCTCCACAAGGACCCTTTTACTTTCTTATCGAAGCAGTTTTAGCTTTTTTAACCTCTCGATGTATGCATGGTGAGTTAATGTCCATGTGGATGTGTCACCGTAACAAAGAAGAAGAAGAAGAAGAAGAACAAGAACTGACTCATGATTACCTCATAAATATTGTGTTGTGTGCTTGTGTCCTACCAGCTTTAGGCCTAGGCTAGCCCCTATGTGAAAATTCATGAATATGCTACTGTAGGGATTGCTCATTACAAACAACAAAATATAGAAAAAGCCTAAGGCACAACTGAATGGGGAAGGCAAATTGGAAGAAATATTATTTAAAATGTTTTGTAAATTTTTACTGTCACACTGTTAGTTGAGTGATTGACTCAACATATCCCCAGTATTGTTTACTGATACACTGATACTACAGTACAGTACATAAAAAGTAACACATAATGTAGCCTATGCCTAAGTTAGGTCTAGCCTATGCTGATTGTTGCTTGGCCATACCTCACAAAGTCTCGACGATAACTGTGGCTTCCAGCCAAGACGGTTCACTTTGGCGGCCCAGATTTTTCTTCTATGTGTGTCAGAAGGAAATCTGTACATGCGTGTACCTTTTTCAGTACGATTTGTGCACCCCCTTGCAGAACGCCTTGTCATTTTGGAAGGCAATGAGTAGCAACTCCATGTATACTGTAATATTATCATGCATATTACATTAACATCGATTGGATCCGCGAGAAACAAACATTGGAGACAATATGGCATCATCGATCACGTTACAGGGGACCCGTATGTCGCAACCCTATGTATAAATGGCTCTGAACGGAACTAAATAAGGGTTCCCCATATCGACTGCGAATATATCGACTTTCTAGCAGGAATTACGGCATATTCGCACAGTGGCGTCAATAGACTTTTGCTCTAATGGGCAAAGGTGGACGGCAAAGGGTTGAATTGGGGAAGAGCTATTGAACAATGATCCCGAGATATTAACTCCTGAACCTTATAGAGCTTGAGGAGATTAAAGTATATATATATGTATAGACCTATGTAAAACTCGGTGAAGTAAAGATACATGTACAACAGAACAACACTCCAAAATATGAACAATTGTAGCTCTAGTCATTTCTTCTTTACTTTAATAATCAATAGAGTAAATCATACCACATAGATATTTATAAGTGAATGGACCTAAATAACCGTACCCGTTTTTGATTCCTTGCCGGAGGTAGAAGGAATCCATACGATGGTGATGTCGTTTGTGTCTGTGTGTGCGTGTATGGATATGTGTATGTGTGTATAGGGCACTTGCTTGTAAACACGATATCTCAAGAAGGGTAACCTTAAGGAAGTTATTACTTGACACATGGATGCACCATATTGAGTAAATGATCCCTATTGTTTTTGGTGGAGGTCAAATGTCATTTGGGGTCACCAGATGTCACATTGTTATAATTTTGTGAATTGCTTGTAAACACGATATCTCAAGACGCGTACCTTTCAGGAATTTCATACGTGACACATGGATGCAACATTTTAAGTAGATGATTCCTTGAGTTTTTGGTGGAGGTCAAAGGTCATTTGAGTTCACCAGAGGTCAAAATTGTGTAAACGCAATATCTCAAGAGGGAAAACATAAATGAATCTTATACTTGACCAGTGCATGCTACACTTTAAGTAGATGATCCCTATTGTTTTTGGTGATGGTCAAAGGTCATTTGAAGTTACCAAAGGTCAAAGTCCGAAAACCTTGTAAACACAATATTTCAAGAAGGAAAACGTGGATGAATCTCATACTTGACAAGTAGATGTTCCACTTTGAAAAGATGATCTCTATTGTTTTTGGTGATGGTCAAAGGTTATTTGAGGTCGCCAGAGGTCGAACTCTGAAAACCTTTTAAACACAATATCTCAAGAAGGGAAATATTAATGAATCTCATACTTGACAGGTGGATACTCCACACTGAGTAGATAATCTCTATTGTTTTTGGTGATGGTCAAAGGTCATTTGAGGTCATCAGAGGTCAAACTCTGAAAACCTTGTCAACAGTATCTCAAGAAGGGAAGCATAGACGAATCTCAAACTTGACACGCGGATGCTCGTTATTGAGTAGATGATCCCCATTGCTTTTGATTGAGGTAAAAAATCATTTTAGGTCACTGGAGGTCAAAGTCTGAAAATCTTGTAAACAGAATATCTCAAAAAGGCAATCATGAATGAATCCCATATTTTACTGGTGAATGCCTAATACCAAGTAGATGCCCCACTTAGCTTTTGGTGGAGGTCAAAGGTCATTTGAGGTCACCAGTGGTCAAAATCTGAAAAAAAAAACTTGTAAACACAATATCTCACGAAGGAAAACATGGATGAATCTCATACTTGACAAGTGGATGCCTCATACAAAGAAGATGAGCTCTATCGTTTTTGGTGGAGGTCGGAGGTCATATGAGGTCACTAGAGGCAAAGTTCGAAACCTTGTGATCAGAATATCTCAAGAGGGAAAACGTGGATTAATCTCGTACTGCACCCCTGGATGCCCATATGGATCAGATGATACCTTGTGTTTGTGGTGGAGGTCAAAGGCCATTTGAGGTCACCAGAGGTTAAAGTCTGAAAATCTTGTAAACACAATATCTCAAGAAGGAAAACGTGGATGAATCTCATACTTGACCAGTGGATGCTTTTCATTAAGTAGATGATCTCTATTGTTTTTGGTGATGGTCACAGGTTATTTGAGGTCGCTTGAGGTCAAAATCTGAAACAGTTCCTCAAGAAAGGAAATTCTGTTTGATGATAAAGTTCATGTGATAGTGCTTCATATAAAGTAGAATGCAATGGTTAAGTTGACATGATCTATTGGTCTAGGGCTGCGTCTCATTTCTCCTGAAAATTCTCGCTTCATCTGAGGGGCGACAGGGTGATCCCTGTAGGATCGTTCTTTTTCTAGCTCGTGTCTGGTTCTGTCTAGCAATTCTAAACTTCTGTTAATGTGACGACGTTCACTTTCAAATTCATAGTCTGGACACAATTCATCCGGGATATCTCGCTTTCTATGCCTGGGTCTCGGGGAACCACCTTGAGATCTTGAACCACTCCTAGACCTTGGAACTTGAAGTAGACCTGTCTCTTGCATTGATGCGGATCGGTCTCTTCTGGACACATGACCACCTTCCTCAACACGTCTCCCAGCGGGTGGTGACTGGGACGGCTGGGAACCTCTTCTAAATGTTGGGGGTTGGGGTTCCATCACATCTTTTGTGATATCAATCCGTCGGGGAGAGTAAGATCGTTTTGGACTTCTGGTCCCAGGCTGGTCTTCTCTCGTTTCCCTTTCTTCTCTGTAAGGAGAGACTGCTCTTGGTGAAACTGATTTGGAACGTTGTTGTGTTGGTGATGCTTGTTTCTCGGGGGTCTTACATCTTCCAACTAAAATTGTCGGTGGTACAATTGGACTTCGATCTCTTCTTCTATGAAATTCATCGAGATATTGACCTTCTTTTTCACCTTTGTGTAAATCTTCGGATCTAGAATAACTGTCGTGTACGGATCCAACCGTCGCGCTTCTGGGGGGTAATGTTTTCTTTACGGGACGGAAGGCACTTGGTCTGCTAGAAACATCATCAAGGCGAAGCAGTTCTCGTTCAGTTTTTTCCGTGTCAGCTCTGCGTAAATCTTTGTGAGGGACAGTCAAGACATGGACATCAACAGTCGTTGTCGTTTGGTTTGATTTGCCCTGAATCTCACGGAGTCTGGGAGGTCTCTTACTTTCATTTGTCCGTCGATTATCTGGACGTAACGCGTCCTCTTCGACACTTTCCTGAGGCATTAGCTTACCTCGTGATTGAGAACGGGGAAGGAGCTCCGTCAGCCTCTGTTTAGCTGATTCACCGTTTCCTCCTCTTTGATCTAGGCTGCTACTTCTATGGTCCTCGGCTCTCCATACAGCGGGCTCTTTTTCCGAACACTCCAGGACTGAATCACTGTGCTGCTTGCTCGGTGGTTGCCATCTTTGACGATTGTACGGTCTTGATCTCTTGAATCCAGGGTTATCAAACATAGCATCCTGTCGGAGGAACTCTTTAAATAAGGCATCAGTCTTTTCATCTATGCTGAAATCCCTACCTTTCGGATAACAGCTAAGTCTTGATTCCCTATGTGACCTTGGCATCCCACTTGGTCCTCCCCGTCGAACTCGTTCCCGAAACTTTGGTCGTGCTTCAAACTGGTAGGTTTCTGTACTACTAGCACGCGTCATTGCATCCTTAGATGAGTCAGTGGTATCCTGGTTTTCAGCTTCCTCTTCGGGGAAACTGAAACTATCAAATATAGCCTCCTTCTTCTCTGATGTAAACTCGCGCCTTTTGGTTGACGCTGTGCGTCTGCCCCCTCTCACCCAAGTTCCCTTGCTGTTTTGATTTTTGTTATCATGATGATTCGAATTTGAGTTAACAAGGTCTTGTGAAGCTTTATCTGTCGTTGGGCTGCTGCTGTCACTCGATATTGTCATGCTATGACTATGTGCACTCTCAAAACTTGTACTGTCATGATCACTTGCTGCGGCAAATTGTTGCCTTCTTTTCCAGTCTAAACGCTCTGTCAACATTTCTGCCTTTTGCTCGATAGAGGCATATCCACTATCACCTTGCATTTGCTTAAGGCTTCGTACGCTCTCTTTTCCGGACTCAGCACTATTTCGATCACGTTCCGATGTGTCAGACTCTTCCGCACTAACACTGCTGATGGTTTGCTCGAAAGATGTTGAAATAAACTTACAGCTATCTTCGTCCGTCACATCAAAACTTTCTGTTCTGGACGGGCTAACCTTTTCCATTCTAGGAACATCTTCAGTGTTGCGACAAGAGATTACGGTTTCGTATTCTGACGACTCTGATGCTTCCGAGGAGTCCTTACTTTCCAGGGTTGCCCTCAATTGCCATAAGTCTGCATACGCAACAGAAGTTGTGGGACCGGTTCCATTCATTATCCTCTCTTTCTTATCAGAATTTACTTGCTCAGTTGGGTGGATATTTTCAATTCCAACATCAGCCGGTTTCAATGATTTTTCTTTTGTGGGTGAAGGTACTTTGCTCACAGAATTGTGAAAATTTGGCGCTGTGGACTTTTTTGGTACCCGAAGCAAGGCCAGTTGACCGATCGTTTTGAATTGTATTATCGGTCGACCGACGGCTTTTACTCGATCTTCCGCGGAATCACTTTCTCCTTCGAATTGCTTCCGTTCTTTCTCTTGCTTAACAATTAGGTCGATATCTGTTTCGCTGTCTGTCGCATCTTTCACTGGCGGAGACGTCTGATGAACCTCTTTCGTTACCTTGCTGTCATCTTCAATTTTTCGATGATGAACTTGCGCCCTCACACGATTTGCTTCTAAACTTGAGCGGGAACCGGTGAGGGTCATACTCTCTCCACTTCCGTGACCTCTGACCTCCGAAAGGCCCATTGGACTTCGTGGGGACTTACTTCTTCGACCATCTGGAAAGCCCCTCAATTCTAGTGTTGATCTTCCTCCCTCTGAATGTTGATCAAAGTCTCGTCCATTTCTGGAAGACAAAAAAAAAAAAAAAAACTAAATTGAAAATGAAAGTTTTATCCATCAGATTATGTAGAACCTTATTACAGAAGCGACAATAAACAAACTTACATCGGATAGGGCCATCAGCCCAACTGACGAACTAGGTGATCACAAATTGAACCAGAACATAAAGTTACACACACACCTTTCGAGAAATTAGTAAAGAACTTAGGACGTTAGCCCTTAATTTTTTCAAAAAAATATGTTTAGTTAATCGGTAGGCTTACAAAAACATTGACGATGACGTTTCATACAGCTTAGTCTAGATGCTTTTGCGGTCATGGCTGTGCGCTGTTTGGACCTCACGCTATAGACCGAGAGTGTATATTCCTCGGCTGAGTAGCAACGAGTCGAACAATGAAATTATAACTTTCACGAGGGATGAAAGCTCCGGAAGAAGAAATGCATAAGTGCTTTCCATCTCGAAAGCTCACTTTAACCTTTTGCCTTGTACGTTAATACCCTACAGGTAGGTGTAATTTTAAAAAGATCCAAAGTGGGATTTAGGTGTCACTTATCCGTCTCATTAGCCACCGGAGCTTACGGTAAATATTATTAACTTCCCCAAACATCTATAACTGTTTATAAAGTATCAATAAAAGAGCCATTTGTACACATTGTCTATTGACCATAGAGCTTTTCAACAACAGCTCCGTGTTTTGAGAAACGAATTAGCCGTAGGTTTAATGCAGATGTTTGTAAGGGAAGAAGCGCAAGATGCAGATGACCCTAAACTGTCCGTGTTCCTATACCGTTGGACTACATCGCCTCCTATTCAGTTTGATGGTTGCATGGTATCCGAACTAATGCTGTTATTTTGCAACATCGCATTGTTTCCACAAATGGCCTTGAACGAAGAATGAAAACAGTCCTCAGGCCGGAATTCCCACACCTTTTCCCTGCAGTGCAAACACGAGTAACAATATTCATATCCAAGTTAATATATCAACCCCTATCCTTACCAGTATGTAACGGTGAAATTCCCTTTGGGATTCAGTTTGTGAAAGCTATCACTGTCAAACAACAACATTTTCAGAGTCTGTCAGGTACTTTGATGGGGGTTTAGGACACAGTCAGGTATTGAGATTTTTCGTGACGGTGTTTTTGACTGATAGACTGAAAGGTGTCTTCATTGGTCCTTAACAAGGACAAACAATGAAGGTTGTGGCTGTTAAAAAAACGAGGGTTCCTACTAGAACTTAGTTTTGCTCCAAATTTTCCTTGGCTGGGAGGTGTTCGAGAACGGGGAGGATACATAATTCGTTCTCTTCAGAAAGAAGAAAACTGAAGAAAAGTCAGGGATTTTTTTTTTTTATTTTCATCTACTTCAGTCTTCCGAAAAATGATGCTCAACCACTACTTTCCAGATGTCAACAGCCTGTGTGTTATATTTACTGAATGTTACAGCTCCAGGGAAATCTATTTCAACGGGTACTTCACTGATAGATCACGCATTAGAAATTCCATTAGAAATTATATTCGACCACAATATTTCTGCAGCTATCGTTTAAATTTCAGCCCTCGTGCAATAATAATATCCTCTGAATAGTCACCATTCTTCCTTTTACCATGCAAATGAATACCTAAGATTGCACTACCGCTTGAAACTGCTTTCAGAAAAATGCAATTTACCAGCACTAAAATCATACATCGCCTCCTTTTTTCGTCTCGGTAATTTTCATTAGGCTTCCGTCCTCAGAGGAATATTTCCCTCTCTCCCGAAAATTAATGCGAAATGTCAAAATTACAGAGGAATTTCTTTTTTACAACATTGCCGCGTCCTTACCTATTATTTGGTCACGATCGCTTGTAATGTACAGGAACTACTCCCGGTGGATAGTTTTTAAGAATGACTTATCCTTCGGCATATCTTCGGGACATTTTGTAGATTTCCATGGCAACCAATGAAATATATTACGTAGGACTGAGTTGCTTATAAAAGTTACTTAAGCTTCAAGGCCGGTATCCTCAGTGAAACTGACAAGAAAGTTGATAGTAAATGACTTTGTGGTCGCCATGAAATATTCTAGATTAAATAAAGAATTTTTCTGGATAGTTAAAAACATGGGCATCTTTGACAAGTCTACTAAGATTATCTGTAATTACGTTTAGCAAGCGGTCATACTAGAAGAGCAACAATTATGATGATTACATTTTTCGTGGCTCATAAATATCTTAAAATTTGAAGTTTCCATGTTCTTGATGAACTAGATTTGAAATCAAAGGATATTCGCTATTAGTAGTCGAAGGCAGCTTCTCTTTCGGACTCCAAGCAGCCAAGCCAGGCTCGAAATTAAAGGAAATATAAACTGTTTTGTTAATTACGAGGATCACGGAGTGCGAAAAGGAAAAGGAGTAATACCGTTCACATCAGATAGAATCTTGCAAGGCGATTAATTCTTACACACATGTGCTTTTTTTATATGACGCTTTTTGAACCTGTCCACGATAGCTTATTTCTGATACAGTTTGTTTGAAAATCTTTGTGGGACTCCATTGAACAGTTTAAAGAACAGTGGGTACTATCTGCTAATATCTCAATGAACATTGTTACGAACATTGTTATTACAAAAGCCTCAAATACAAGCCGATAACTTGAAACATGTGTACATTTAGAACTTTTAGTACATGTGTTAAAACAATGTTTTGTCAATGGACGATGTTTTTCATACTAAGTATATATATATATATATATATATATATATATAAATAGACGGCACGTACTATCAAAGATTGCTCGCTTGTTGTTACAACAAGTCAAAGTTAAATTTGCATGCAACTTTTGAAGACTTGAATATCTCAATTTTTTCAACTTTGTTTCTCAACTTTTTACATGAAGATAAATTGTTGTAGAAGAAAGCCAACGCTCGACCCTCCTCTCAAACTAGAATTTTTATCGACATATAGCTCAAGCTCAATTGTCTTGCTCTCGAAACTTCTATAAGAATCAAGAAAATGGTGAATCCTACACCTGCTGCATCTGCTATAAGGAGCTTTGGAATGATCCACGAATTGCCACAACAAAATTTCAAATAAATGACCCTCTCAGATTCTGATGAATAGTCTTCCTGAAACAAAAATCAAGTCCGATATCAAATCTGATTTATTTCTAACAATTTTTGCAATTTTTAGATTCATTGTAAAGTTTTGTCGAAATGTAATCTTTGAGGAAATTCCACAACACAGTAACGTCGCATAAATTGTGTTGTCAAAAATAGCGACGAAAGTTTGAGTTTTCAATTTTTTCCAGACCCTTGCAATAATGATAACAATGATGGAAATAAACTTATGGAATTTCGTAACAAGTGTAGAAGACTACAAGAACAGTTATTTGTAATAACGAGTCCCTATCACGTCATAAACATAACTATCCTTGGACACATCGTAGCACAATGGTTCTCTAACTTTTATCTTTAGAACTTACAATTATAAATCAGCTCAATTGCTTAACTTTCTTCCAATCTTCTAATAATTCAATTAATCCATTATCGATTGCAAACCCTCATACATTCAACATCATATTTCACGTGTTAGGTGAGGCGATATCCAAAAATTAACGGAGACCAACATTCTAAGCCCTCTGGAACCAACAGCATTTGACAATTCATGGTCCAGAAAGGATGTGCGATCTCTACAAATCTCGTAAGTTTTTTTTTTCACACTGATGTTTGATTTGTGTACAAAGGTTGTTCTTGTGTTAATATGTTAGGCTTTTTATTGAGCTGTATTTAATGTGTGGACCCACAATTCACTTCTGTGAAACGTTTGAGTAAAGTTTTAAAGCACACCCAGACAAGCTCCCAAACTATTTTAGGTTCTTATTTACAGCAGGATGTCAGTTGTGATATCTTTAAAGACTTGTTCCAAATCAACTTGTATGGAAAACGTGAGCCTCCTTGTGAATCGTTAAGCTATGCATTCGTGTGTTTGTCATGTATGATATGTTTTCTCACACCTGTCCGTGTCCGTATTTAAATCAGTATCACACAGAAACAAAGATCTGATCTGCAATGTGTCCGTGTCGGCTTTGGCGAGGAATCGCTTTCTGGGCGACTTTCATTTAGACCGATGCATTTTTGCAAATGTGCCTCTATTCGATTTATTGCCTTCGGCACTTACTAACGATTCTTCTACTGAGTAGAATTCTAGTCTAAACTGTTCGCTAGATAATTGTATGTCATGCTTAAATTGCTGGGAGTCCAGTTCCAGTTCCTTCCTCAGGTGACATTACGCACTTACTTTGCGGCATGGAATTGGTCTCTCATTCGTGCTTTTCGCGAGGTTAATATAACAACGCTCTCACGAGCCAATAGTCTCAAAGGTTTAAAAGGATGGATTTATTAAGCCTCTTCGTTTTCAGGGTCCGCAGTGCCAGCCATATCTCGGGGAAAATAGTTGGCTGCTAGTGCCGGTAGCCATGGACATAAAACCGAATT
The DNA here is from genome assembly GCA_010015985.2 of Actinopyga echinites. NCBI lineage: Eukaryota > Metazoa > Echinodermata > Holothuroidea > Aspidochirotida > Holothuriidae > Actinopyga > Actinopyga echinites. The sequence goes on from JAAAJZ020000003.1 coordinate 241,258, forward strand.
TGACGCGGCGCAGGCCAATCTCACGTCTTCTGGGAGAAATATCAGCCAGAGTAAGGACAATACTGTGGCCTTAACTGAAGACGTAGTGATCTCGTCATTTTTACCAAACCGGGGAAACAAAAAGGTGTTTCAAGTGTTCAAATATACAGTCTGGAAGTGGACGTTCAATCCACGCACACACCAAACACGCATACACCAACGAAGAAGGACACCATACGAACACATACCAAACGATCATGGACAAAGGTGTGGAAGGCTTTCGAAGTATGATATCACGACGAAAGAACGACATAGTTATACAACTATGTCAACAACTCAACAAAATGCTGCAAATTGTAGGTTGTCGAGTTATCCTGGCACGATTATTAAACATCTCGTATGTCACTTTATGGACACCGTAGGTGTAGCCTTAGAATATTTCTCTTCTTTTTTTTAAACTACAATATTTCCTTTTTCGAAAGTAATTTTGCTGACAGTACAAGTAGGCGGAGATTTTATCATTGAGGTCATGAGAACTTCAGTGTGTAAGTGCTCAAAATAGTTATTCTACTCACGAAATGCCTTACTGATTTCCTGTGAAAAATAAGCCTAATAATGTAGAAGCATTTAGGCTAAGTGTGCACTTACCATGGTCACTGCACGCTAACGAATAACCCTATAGGAAAACAACTATAGAGCAAATCACGAAGGGCTGTGAAAAACGTTTCTTCAATACAAAATCTGAGTGCACTCATAACCCTCGGAAATGCTTCGTCATAATATTTTATTGGTCATCTACTTTAAAATATCCGTATCCTTCTCACTAAATTAACTTCAAGATAACATCCAGCACTGACTTTAATAACAGAGAACTTAATCTGATGAAATTGCCTTCTTAGTCCAGAGGGAATTATGTCCAGATTTTCCATTAAAATATCTTACAAGCTAAATGCATGGTAACGTATAAAATCCTTCCAGTGTTTTCTTTTTTCCCGTTCAGTGATGCCTCATCTCCCTCCGTGACAAAATGGTTTTGTCGATTGCAAGTTTTAAAGCAGCCATTGTATGAAGAATCGAAACATTGCTCTCAGAGACTAGTTTTGTTAGCTGTCAATTTCTGCGAGGCGAATGCTGCAATTTACAAGAATGATAGCCCGGTCTATACGCAGGGAACCTTTCATTATCTCTTTCTAATGTCAAATCGTTTTAAACTGTGTGTGCCATTTTCAAGCGTGCTTAAACACCAGAGCGTCGGGTTATAAATGCGACATCTCTTTACTGACTAGCCGTTGTTCATTTCACCCTAGGCTTGCTTCTGGTTCACGTTTTACATGTTCGTAACACTGTACCTGGAAAGAGGTGGTATTTATTAGTACCGGGGTACAATCTTCGCTTTGTATTTAATACACAGAAGAAGTAAACAACCAATTTATTCTGCTATTGGTGAAAAGGATTAAGAGGAAAAGCAGTTGTTCTCATATCTTCTACATAAAGTTGGAGATTGAAAGTCTGGGCTCGTATTTATGAAACTTTATGTAGTTGCCAGGAAGAAGTAGGATAGTTAAATGCATAGTTGCCTTGCGTGGGAACGACCTTATTCTGGAATAATGTTTAATAAAATTGCCAGATTAGGAGGTAACATGAATTATTCCTTATCGGGAAAATCAAAACCACAGTGACAGATAATAATGTAATTATACAGAACTGCAAATAATGAGGCGCACTTGTGAAAAGTGATTTCAAATCAGGGGCGGATCTAGGGGGGCCGACCCGGCCCCGGCCCCCCGTTTTTGAAAATGCAAAAAAAAAAAAAAAATGAAAGGGAAAAAGAAAGAAAAAAACGGAAAGGAGAAGAGATAGAGAGAAGGACAGAGAGTGGAGTGATAGAGAATGGAGCTGCAATTAACGACCATGGGAGCATGGGAGTCATAGCGCACAGCAGATCAGTTTGAACATCGATTGGGACAATTCACACGCATGCTATCTTACTACTGTACACATGATTGTGTTTGCCACGCCTTGACTTGTTTGT
>JAAAJZ020000003.1:324980-341305 GCA_010015985.2 Actinopyga echinites
GTAACGTCTCTTGTTTATACTGCAGCAGGAGGTGTCGATCCCATTCCTCTTCCCCAAAAAGTAGAGGAGAAGAAAGAGCATGATGATGTTGGGTAATAAACCAAAATGACCTCCATCTCCCAGCAAACAGCTTCCAACAAATGCGTATTGATGTCATTTCACATCCATTGCCAAGGATGTCATGAATGAAAAAAAATCAACCCAAAACATGAAAATTGCTCATTTCAGAGTAAAATTTCCAAGTTTATCTTAATCCATTAAAGCACATGAAAGTAGCATTACAGCTTGAGAAGTCATGCACGTTTTTGTACTTTTTATTCTCTTAATTCCAGTCGACTAAGTTGAATTCCATTTGATTCAAAAGCATTCAAATTTGAATGTTTCTATAGTCATTTCAGTTCCATGCAGTTGATTTGCTTCAAAAGCATTTAAGTAATTCTGTTCAATCCAGTTAAATAATTTCAGTTCCAGTTGATTTCATTTAAAAGCATTCAAGTTCTAACGCTTTCTAGGGTCATTTCAGTGATACGTCACTTTTTAAGATATATTTTTGAATTTGTAGGGGCAGTAAGCATTGAGAGTGCTTTTCTTGTAATACTTTAATAAAATTCATAAAGAAATCATTTGTAGGGCACAAGATTTTAAAAGTAGTAGTTGAGGGCTTAATCTGAAAAGTGAAATTTTTTTTGAACGTAGAGGTATCTGGAAAGGGTAAAGACCTTTTTCATGTTTAAAATCAAAAGTTTTTTGTGTATAGCTTTTCCCTGTTATATATGACTACAAGGTATTTCCTGCTGAACTTGTCTTGCGTTGTTTAGTACAGAGGAAAAATTTACCATCCTTAGCTGCTGTTAGTAGTCTTGTCTTATGTATTCTGAGAAACCCACCAGCCTTGGTTACCCTATTAGTGCTGTGTAGTCTAGAGGAAAAAATCACCAGCCTTGGCTGCTTTAGTCTTGTCTTGTGTAGTCTAGAGGAAAAAATCACCAGGCTTAGCTGCTTTAGTCTTGTCTTGTGTAGTTTAGAGGAAAGCATACCAGTTTTGGCTGTTCTGGTCTGATCTTGTGTAGTCTAACATTGTGAACATTTTGCACCAGAAATATGTTTCTCTTGAAATGGATCATTAATCCTTTGCCCTGTACTAACATCAGTCAAACCTATTTCACATTGAACAGATGTCAAGCACCGCGCTCAGTATTGATTTCTATAATTTTTCATGTTTACATCTACAAAGTAGTACATGGTTACCTTTTCTCATAAACACTTTATACATCTTCATCACCTGGTGTTTCAGGATACTAACCACAACCCCTTCTCTATGCACACATCTCTATGCACACCCTGTCATCTTCATCAAGGCCCCCCCCCCCCATCTTTTACATGACTACCTTTTTAATCAAAGAAAGTCAGTCTTTCACAGCTTACAAGTTACAGTTTATTGTATGTTTTTGAAGCCAAACTGTATTTAATAGCAAATAAGAAAGATTCAGAAATTCTTTAACTTACAATTTCATGATTTCTAAAACCTTTATCAATATATTTATTAGTAGATGAGAAGTGGAGGATGTATAATTTTTCTTTTGATTTCTGTGTGGAGCTTAACATATGGTGACCTTGGAAATCCTGGATAATTTTTTCACAGTGAAATGATAGTGTTCTGTAAAATCTGAGGAAAAATGCTGAGAATTAGTTGCAAAAAGTTGTGTGCAACAGTTGGAATGACTTATGATACATCCTGTATAACAGTGGTGACAAAAAGAATATATTTCCCTTTCCCTTAGTTCTTAAAATTTTAGTGATCGTGCCATTTCCACAAGTTTTTTTTTTAAGGGAATGGTTTGAACTGCTGTACTTTTCTGGAGAGCAATGCTACACATCACTTGGAAAACCTTGTGCAGTATATACTGTTAAAACCTTGTACAGTATATATAACAGGTAGATACTTGAATAGGAAGGGATCAGACTGGGACAATGGATTGAAGACAGAAAGAAAAGCACTGGACCTTGTCCTCCCCTCTCTCTGTTTCCACCACTGGAAATGATACTAAAGCTTTGTTAAACCTAACATACTCTTCTTTTTTATAACCCATTCCAGGCATCAAGAAACCTTCTGATGAGCATGTTGCATTGGAAGCTCTCAAACACTTCAATGAGATCCCTGGAACAGGAAACCGTAAGATTGTCCCAGAGCATGTTGAGACAAGGCCCCTGTACAGCCCAGAAAAACCTGGTATTGAGCAGGGTCGTATAGAAATGTGGGTTGATATGTTCCCAATGGATATGCCCCTCCCTGGGGCTCCTATTGACATCTCCCCCCGCAAACCCAAGAAGTATGAACTAAGGATCGTTATCTGGAATACAGATGAGGTAGTCCTGGCTGATGATGCTTTCCTGACAGGGGAAAAGATGAGTGACATATTTGTGAAAGGGTAAGGCTTTAATTTAAATTTGAATTGTAATCATAAATTAAGTCTAATATGCAGTGCAGAAAAGTTAAACCTACCTCAGGCAAAGAATTAAGTCAGTCCATTGTCATAACATTTTTTATAGTTTTGTGGTGGCTGCCTTCTTGCATGGTAGTGATTTATGTAAAATATTTTACATGAGTACTTTTGTGATTGATTTTATTTTACCTTTTTCTTAGATGGTTAAATGGGCCCAATGATGACCAGCAGTCAACAGACATTCATTATCGCTCACTGACTGGAGAAGGAAACTTCAACTGGAGGTTCATCTTCAGGTTTGAGTATCTTGCTGCAGAGGAAAAAATGGTGATACGCAAGAAGGAATCAACCTTCTCGGTAGATGAGACTGAGTACAAAGTACCACCTCGCCTGATGCTCCAAGTCTGGGATGCGGACAGTTTCTCAGCTGATGACTTTCTTGGTGAGGCTTATTTATTTTAGATTGCTTTGATGGACCATACTAGACTGGTGTTTTAAATTACAAAAGCAGCAAAATTTGGTTTCTTTGAAACTGTCTTGGCTGAACAAATATTGTTAAACCAACACCTAACATTATGTTATCATAATGGTGATGTCTCATTTTCTACCTATTCTAAGTTTAAAATGCATTTCAATTTGAACAATTCTTTCAGGGTAATGTCATTAAAAATGAATAAAGCTCTATCAATCACACAAGCTATTTAAGTGGGTGAATAAGCAAAGTCAATTGTCTCAACATGTTAAATCACAGCATTGTTTAAAAACAATACCATACAGAATATCAGACTGTAAGTGAATACCCAAGTTGGCCTTTTGCACCAGTAAGTGACAGTTTTGGCCCGTAACCTTACTCAGTTGCCAAAGTAGGACTTTTTGTTTAATTAGCATAGATGGCCCTTCTACCCCTCATTGGCAAAGTTGGCCTTATGTACCCCGGTATACTAAGGTGACCAATTGTACCAAGAATGCTTGGCATAGTTGGCCTTACACATTCCTTAATTTGTTCAGTGGTTCCCTTGCTCCTTGAAATGGCAAAGTTGACCAATTGCATCCCTGGTTGGTAGAGCCAGCCTTTTGCACTCCAATGGCAAAGCTGGCTTTATGCACCCCAAAATCAGGTGCCCAATTTGGGCAGTTGTCTTAAAAAATTAGTGAGTTGTAAGTGGTGGATTTTGCAGGTCAGCAGAAACTACTTGATGGAATCCATGTGACATAATGTTCACTTGAAAAGCATTTGTTGTTGATAGTGTGTGCAATAGAGAAAACTGTCTGAATGGTAAAATATAGTGTTGAATGGAAATTATGTGAATTTAATGTTTTGAATTGGACATCATGTGATGCAGCATGGTGGATGTTAATGAAAACGGTTAGAATACACTGGAATAGAGTACAAGTCCCTTGTAAAGTAAGGATGTACTGCATCCCATGCTACTACATATTAGACCTCAGATCTGTGGGCAGATACAAGAGACTTTCCTTTATCTGTCTGTTCATTTTAACCTTTTATTTTTAGGTGCCTGCACCTTGGATCTCAACCGTTTTCCAAGGGGTGCCAAGACTGCCAAGAAATGTACCCCAGACATCCTCAAAATGGATGGCAGTGTCCCTCTGATGAACCTCTTCAAGCTGAAAAGACACAAGGGCTGGTGGCCTTTCATGGCCCAGTCAGAGCATGAAGAGGAGGAGTTGACGGTAAGTGATATAACGCATCACCTGGTATAGTTTAAAGGTACTGTATGTGTCAGATCGTTTGGGTGAATTTGAGGCTTAGATTTCTACACTGCTACATAACTGGTAAACTTTATTAATTCAATTGCTATCCTGTAAATTTGTCCAGGTAAGTTAATGAGTAAGGAAACATTTCTTACCTTAGGCATATGAGGATATACAAAGTAAATTAAGGGCTTCAAAATGTGTCATTGTGAAATGTCTTTGAAAGTTGCTGTTAAAATGTTTAGAGCAAAACTATGCAAACACAGAAGTACAAATACCTATCCATTAGGTATAACATCCAAATTAAACCCTCCCAATGTTTCTGACTAGTGCTCTTGCATAGAAAGAATTTCCAAAAACAACTGAAAGCATACACTTACATTGCTCCTGGCATTGGAAGGGTCTAGCTTTTGTGTGTGACCTCAAAGCTTCTTGTGGTAAAACAAAGCCAAATCTGTCACTTGTTCAAGTGAAAGTTTTGTATGGTCAGTTTGTTGACCTAGAGGCATCTTAAAAGTTTAATGATTTTTCAATTAAAAGCAGTCTGTAACAATTAATCATGTTTAAAATACTTTTCTTTCATCATCATTTGAAGTATATTTTTAAAAATATAGTTCTAAATGTTAAAACATACTCAGTGCTGTTCTTGTTTGTTTTAGTTAAATACCTGTAAAGACTACTAGCATTCTAGTTATATATCTCATTGTGCTGTGATTATAGTAATTTAATGGCTATCTGTTAAATGTTAATGCAATGATTAAAGTATACATACTTATACAAAAAAATTGGTACTTAAAGTGCTCATTGATTTAAACAGTAAATTACAAAGCATTTTATTCATTAATTAGGAGTACTATTTGTTTTTAATAGTGAGAATATTCACATGGGTTTGGTATATGTTAAATTTGTTTTAGTAAATTGTAGCCGTGTTTGAGAAATTCCCTCTCTTTGTAGTTCTTCTCGTAGCATGAAATGCAAAGTCTTGAAATGCATGAAAAAGCAAGCCTTCTGCCACCTTCTGGCTGTTGCATGCATGTGTGTGGTATTTTTGAAAGGTAGTCACCCCAATTTAAATCAGCAGGATTGATGTACGGCTCTTTTTGATCACTAGAAAATATATTTAGTACTGAATAGTTTAGTCACATGGCAAAAGTGAAAGAAAAGTTTACTGCATAAGGCTGATTTGCCATTATACAAGAATGGGTCAGGTCTAATCACAGCTTAATTTTGAGCAAACAAACTGTGTTGCTCAGCTTCCAGCCATGTGTGGAGTAGAAATAGCCCCTCACAAGGTTATGTTGTACAAACTCAATGAATGTATGCCACGCTGCTTCAGTATCAACCACAAAGCAGACGCATCAGTCAGGCTCACTAATCCTTCATCCCTGATGTCCTGCTCTGACATTGAGGTATAGGCTGTAACGGTAAATTCCATGGTGTGTGGTCTAAGGCAGTATTTTATATTATGATGATTCTGTCATGATATGTAACATAACATGACATAACCTTGTAAATGAAATGAGTGGGGCTTTTCAGGATTGACAAACTGAATCAAAATCAAATTGGAGTGACTGCCTATTCCCTATAATTTTTTGATGCCAAGATATGATAAATTAGAATGCAAAATTCAATTAAAAGTATGCTAAAGCTCTGCAGATGTTCCATATGTTTGTGTCTTGTTTGTACAATGCAAATGTTACTTTGGGCATTGCAATTACATTCCTGCCAAACACTGCAATGCGAAGCAGCATTATTGATTACCTGGTGTAAAGTTTTTCTCATAGGCTTATTAAGAGCCTGTCAGTATTTTTCTGTACATCCTTAACTTTATTAAGTTAATGCATGTATTCTCTTTTAAGAAGTGTCTTCAGTTGCAAATTGCAACATCAATAAAACCATAACTTTTTCTTGGTACCTCTTTAAATTGGTGAGCGGCTTGCATGAAAATTGAAATATTTTTAATGGTTCCAAAGAAACCAATAAGTTGTTCTTACCAGCTTTCAAAGAAAAAAAGATGCAAATTTTCCAATAAATTTCATTAAGTTTTCTTCTCACAGCACGAGGCAAAACTTTCAATACGTTTTCTTCCCGCAGCATGAAGTGAAATTGCTTTAAAAGGTTACCCTGAGCTGGAATTGCGCTTCCCTTCTGCTGCAATTTGAGCACATTAAATTAATCATTGCATGAAATATTTTTCAACAGCAAAAACAATAAGCTGAAGCACTTGCCTCTACCCTCTGAAATGGAGGGAAGCAAAAATGCTGATTATGAACTTGACATTTTTTAAACTCCATTTCATTCACCACCATCATGCAATGGCACTAGTCATTCATTATTTGCTTTTCACTATCATTATTTTACTTCTCAAAGGATTCACCATCACAACATAATCATCACATCCCCATCATCTTCATCATCTAGTGACGAACTTTTTCTTTAGGCAACTTTTGTTTCTTCATTTTCAATTGATTGAAGGGTTTGAAGCACAGGAAGTGAATACCTTTCACTATATAAAGAATCATAAGTCTGCTGGATATTACACTGTGCTGGAGATGTGGTTTCTATGATGAATGGCCATGATAGTGCCCCCTCCACCACCACTTTTGTATCCTATCAATCCTACTAGGTCATGGCAAAAAGTCAGTCAACATGCCTGACTTGTTATAATATGATCACACATCCGGTTTGAAAGCTTGTGTAAGATATCATAGTTTGTTTTCATTTAGTTAAAAATATCAGCCTTGGTATTGATGATGATGAAGTCAATCAACACTGCTGAGAACATCGCCAGTATCCTTCAGGATAAGTCAATACTAGCAGTCAATTTATATCCTTGTTTGACCTTCCATGCGAGAATTTATTCTTTAGTTTTTATTCTTAGTTCTTTTTTATTTTTTACAATTGGTAATTCTTTTATTTCACAGCATTTTTTGCATGTGTGCACAGACTAATTGAACAAAAGAATTCCTGCATTGATCCCTTGTTTTTTAAATGTATTTAATTCTTTACATATCACTGAAAGCAAACCAGTCAGCTGCATCCTTTGCCCATCCTACATGTCAGTTACTTGGAATCGAAACTTTTGCTGAAGATTATTTAAGTAGCTCAAGCTGTGTAATTTAAAAACTCATCAAGACTTGTTTGTACCAGCCCGTGTGTCATTATTTTTATTTGTCTTCTTCAGCTAGCATCATCCCTCCCAATTTTCTTCTCTGGCATCTTCATCTTGGGCTGTCACTAGAAAATCTCTTTTGAACCATCTTTTAAAGAATGTTTAGATTCTTTTCTCTGGTCATCCCAAACAATCCACTTTGAAAGTAGAATTGATAACCATCAGTTGCCTGGAACTCTTTATATATTTTTAGCAGGCATGATTGGATTGGTAAAATATGTATCACTGTACTAAAGTTGGTCTTTTTGTAATAATTTGGACGTTCTCAACTACCATTCTTGAATATTCTCTTTTATAAATGAAAATGACAATTTGGATTGTGTCCATACTCATGTTACCATCATCGCCCCATATCTATCAACATCATGGTCTCACATGTACACCACATCTCCATAAAAAGCATTCATCTCGTAACGTGTGTGTAAGTTCATTTTTGAGGTTGCAAATACATGCAGTAGTCTATATGTACTGTACATCCTTGCATGACAGCTTAGTTTAGTTTCAGCATTTTGATCTTTACAGTATCATATCACTTGGTCATGGTACAGTGATAGTAGTCATTTAGATGTTTCTTTTACGCACATGAACATTCATTATACAGTATAGCCTAAAAATTGTCTACTAATACTATTCTCACAAATTATATAATACTCATTAATTGTGCATAGATTCAGGATTCTTTACTAAAACCTTCCACACAGTTCTCCTATTTGGCATGACTTGAACCTGTGATGTATCCTCATTCTCAGGTTTCCATAATTTGAACCCTTTGAATCCCTACATTTAGTACCACCAGTAGCCCCATTATTTGCATGTCACTCACCTCTGACCTCCACCTTACCCTGCCCGATAGTGACCTTAAATAGTCACACATATGTGAAGGACTACCTTTGCATGACTTGCTCTGTATGGAATACAAGCATTCTACAGCAGCATCCTCCTAACCATATTCCCAGACTGTTCCCAACCAGCATGAAAACCAACTCCATCATTGCCTTCTTCTGTATCTCCAGCCTATCTTTATGTGGAGATTCCTTCAGAATACTTCTCCAGCTTTCCCATATCCACCCACTTCTTTCAATAACTTAATTATCTGCTCTGCAGGTGCTGTGGCCATCCATGCATGTTGTGAATACTTTAAAAATTTCATTACAGCAAAAGCTTTCAAAAATCTCACCCTTGTCTGCCATGTCAACCTTCATTTTACTGTGTTCCATCTACGATTTACATTGAGTGAAAAGAAGTCATTCCAGAAGAAAAAGAAACTTTCCTTTGTATTTATGTAGACATGCTCAACTGGTAGTTCAGTGTTTCTAATTATAATAGTGAACGTACTGTAGGGTAAACTAATACTGTATTCTCTTCATCATTTTCTTTTATAACCAACAATGATTTTTCATTGTACCCATACCATCCAATATTTCACGATCTTCATCATCACATGTCCGCCGACACTATGGTGGTTTCTCCATCTTTACCACATGGCTATAACTCATCGTCATCTTTACAGATAATGTGTGTAAGTCCATTTATGAGGTCACATATGCATGCAGTGGTCCATATTTGTATTATTTCTTTTGAGATTAATCTAGTGGTATTTTTTCATCATTTATGGTTAAGTTTGTAGACCTTAAAATGAAAAATACTTTCAACAGTCCATGATTTTCGCAGTATGAGGTATTTGATATTTGTCGCCTGATTTTTTGCTGTGGTTTCCTTGATTTTACTTCATGGAGTCTTCTTTTTCCCCATTCATTTTGAGTGGTAATCCCTTTCCATTATTTTATAACATAATGTTGGTGTATACATGTAATTAAATGCACCATAATTTTGGAATGATTATAAATTATAAAAAAGTTCTTTTTTTTACAGTGTTTGATTTTTATGAGGTTCATCTATATTTGTTATTTCTCAGGGGAAATATTATTCTCTCAAAAGTGCACATGACAGGTGCAAATTAGAAACTTTGAATTTGAGTTTCCTCATTCCAAATTTGATTTGTTTCATATTACTTAGGGAAAAGTGGAAGCAGAGATGCATTTATTGACTGAAGAAGAGGCAGAGAAAAGTCCAGCTGGTTTTGCAAGAGATGAACCAGATCCTCTAGAAAAACCAAAGTGAGTACAATTTAAATATTTGAAAAATTTTCCCATTCAAGTTTTAGTGTCTGTTCCATGAAAGCTCACAGGTATAATCAAAATATCCTTTTTTTCTGTTTGATCAAAAAGTAGTGAAAATTTTATCAGAAGCAGTATGTGAACTGTTATTTTCATGCACTGCACAATGTTGCTGTGAAATACCCACAATACCCTTCTTCTGTTATAAACACCCATGATAAATACCTTACAGATGCATGCTGATCATTGATGTGCTACTCATGATCAATTATTTGGTCATTTTTCACAGAATTGTCGTGCACTAGTTTGCACAAACTTGCATTTTTCTAGGAAGATGAATTAAAAAACGTCACATTTTTTCCAGCTAGAAGTATGGGAATATACTAACAGATAAATGAACATATTCTTGTTGCTCTCTATTTCCAAACGCAAACATACATGCATGCATCCATCTTCATGTGACCTTGCATGTCCTTACTACTAACTTTCTTTCTCTTTCACTATTATTCAATTTCATGATTTATTGCTCTTTTATATGCTCTTACAATTGTCCTTTGAACGTCAACAAAATTTCTAAACTACTCATTTGTCCTCGGCACAAATTCTTTCAATACATTTCCATTCACTTACACTTTTCATAAACCTATAACAATTATGTACTACTGTACCTTGCTTGACAATTTCTTGTTGTAGCCGACCAGATACATCTTTTCTCTGGATAACAAATCCTTTGACATCGCTATATCTTTTGTGGAGAATCCACAAATATAAGATCTTCCTCATCGTTGGCTTTGTACTCTTTGTAGCCTTTATGGCTCTATTCCTCTACTCACTGCCAGGATACTCTGTGAAACGATTGATCGGTGCATAGGAGTGCCAAGGGATAAAACACTTATTTTTTTGAGAGTTATTTATAACACAGAATGTTGAAATGGGGCAGGGCAGCCAAATGCTTACAATCACCACTAACTTCTCACCATTAAACTTCTCTGTTCCGACCAGTGGCTGGATTCACAAAGAAGTGTGAAAGTTTTTGTGTAAGCTAAAATATTTACAGACTGCCTGATTGGTGGTATTTGCAGAGCCACCCTAACACTGTTTGTAGAGATAAGCAGAATAACTGCAGTATATTCCCTGAGCCTGTCGTGTTTTGCAGTTGCATCCACTTCTGTAACATCTGGTGGAGAGTTGGCTTGGTGGTTAGGGTGTCTGCCTTGCAATCTATAGGTCCCTGGATCAAATCGTGGCGGAACCACTTGGAAATTTTCTGGGGACTGAAAATTGCTTGCTCAGTGAAGCTGTTCGCAGTGGTACTGAGGGGGTTAAAATTTGGCAAATTCAATTTGGGTTTCTGTTGTCCGACTCAGGTATTGTCCAGTGCAGGTCTTGTCCACTTCAGGTTGCTCAGTGCAGCTGTTGGACTGCTGAGCTGGGCGAGTCCTCCACCCCCCTGGCCTTTGGGAAAGTGGCTAAAGGCCGGGGGAAACTCGTCCGTCGGATGGGGATGTTAAATGGCGGTCCCAGGAGCAGGTTTGGGTTGCATTGGGATTGATTGGTACACCCCTGCCTTGTTACCCTCTGAACACTTGTCAAAAAGGGTAGGCGAATCTCGCCGATGTTCGTCCACAGTCAACATGGTATAGGGTCCTCGAGCCGGAGAGGCTTCCTGACCCTAAATTCAATAAACATAAACATAAACATCTTACCCAATGGCATTGACTGTTATTGCTTAAACAAGGCAGATTGCATTAGAGTCAAGCACAGTATGCATGTGCTTTTCCTTTTACTGAATACCTTTTCACTGGGCAAATCCTGCTTAAACATTTATTTTTGCACAAGCTTCTTTGTTAATCCAGTCCTAGGGATATCTGTATACCATTTGTTTGTCAGTTCTTATCGAGGTAAGAGGTGTACAGATACTGTAGAAGCTGTAAGTGTGGAAGACTTCAGAGGTCGTCATGAAATATAGTACAGTAGCAGAGTGACACAATTAAGAGTTAAAAATGATATTGTGAAGGTAATATGAAAGTAGGTACGTTTTGTCATTCTCATATCATTGGGAAGGAAATTCAATTTACGTAGGGTAGTTTTTCAGATAAAAAAGTGTTGTGCACATTGGGGAATGGGAATTGCTTACTAATAGCTCACACTTCAGTGAAGTAAAATTTCTGTATATATGTTTAGTAATGGGGTCAATCTTCAAACCTGCATAGGCTAGAAGGATCTTACCTGAGGGTTGGAATTAACTTCTCAGAACACATCTGCTGCCTGAATAGTAGAAGGATAATATCAGCACTTTCCAATGCTTTTATGAGGCTGCTTCTGTTAGCTTTCTTCCTTAGCTTGAAATATTTACCAAATTCTTTCCCTACCTCCCTCAATTCATCTATTGCTGCTTTAAAATGAGTGAAAAAGGTAGTTTATTCAGAGGAAGCTTAAATCAAAGACTATGCCAAGTATATACAGATGCTCATTTTTCATAAACCTGTCTGTAATTTTAGAGGGAAGGGAAGTGGGGAGCATTGTGATACTTCAATTCATCATACCTTTAAAACTAACATCATTCTTTTTGACTCATCACATAACCATGTTTCATCCATTCTTACTAATTCATCCATCTTACTAACACCATCATCTGACAGCCGCCCAGACACCTCCTTCGTGTGGTTCCTGTCTCCGTGGATGGCCTTCCGCTATGGCATCTGGAAGCGGTTCAAGTGGCTCATTTGCAAGGTGTTTGTTGTCATCCTCTTCCTGGCTCTGTTTGTTCTCTTCATTTACAACTTACCAGGATATGCTGCCAAGAGAATTGTGGGGGCTTGAGGTCACATTGCATGGAATGCTGCATCTTGGGATTAGAGGTGTTCCATTGTCATATAGATGCAAAAAAGTAAACAGCAAATCTGAATGTGAACTAACAGCTTGGTAAACAATATTTATGTGGGTGCATGATAGACAGTCATGTGCCCTTTTGGATCAAATATATTTAGTAATTGCTATGTCTTGAAGGAACATAGTGCTCTTGGCATGGGGTACATTAATGACATTCCATAATATGTTTTGGTGACCATTAAACAAATTATTAAAACTGTTACTGCCAGTACTTTTAGATATTCAATTGATTGACGTTGTATTTTAAATTTACTTCAAGGTCTGTACAGAAGTTGAAGTTGAACTTTATTTAGTTAAGGAAAGTTTAATGCAGATCTTATGGTATCAGTGTTTAATATGTGATCATTGCAGGATATAACTTTGCACATCTTCCGACTGATCTTCTTGTCTTCCCCCAAAAAGTCCAAATGGACGTATTTTGAATTTTAACTCTAAATTTAGTAGTGCAATTAATCGTGCAATATGTTTATATGGGTTTTCTGTTTTTTAAGTTGAAGGTAGATTAAAAATATGTATTATAAAGCTGTGTATCATAGTGACAGGCAGATATTAACATAGCAATATTATTTGATGGAGGCTTATTATAAATCCATGTATCTTTCAGCATAGTATCATTTTTATGTAGAAAATGTATTTCGGATCCAAAGTACTTAGCTTGAAAAGCAAAAATATTGCAATGCTAACAGATATTTTAATCTCAAATACTTATTTGACAGTGTTAATATAAGTTAATGCCATTTAATGTACTCAAAGATAAATTTTCATGATTTTATGATGGCCTTAGAGTGTCTGTGCCTTTTTAAAGTTCTCTTTGAAACAAGCAAGAAGGATATGCAAGACGAATGTCTATAACAAGATGCAATATTAAAATAAACATTTTGTGTCAAGTTATGTTTTCATGGAAATTATATTGAAAACTTTTCTGCAAACCTGAAAACTGCAGTTTGAGTAAAATGTTAAAATGTCATATCAAGAAAGATAGTATTGTGCATACATTAAGAGTACAGTATGACGTTGTAAAAAGGAGATAGGTATATAACCATTTAGGAATAAGACATTAACTGAGTACTGGCAGAGTAAAATATTAAAACTTTCCTTTTTGTCAAATAGTTGTTGTTTCAGAATTATAATAGGAAAATATTAAAAACAGCTAAATAGTAAACATCAACTTAAGTTTGAGATGATTAAATTCTCTGACTTCAGGAATGTGCCTTTTTCAACAAGTAAAGTTTTTGTTAAAATTGATAGAAGTTTGAAAGAAAGAAAGTCATTTTACATGGAAATTGATATACTGTATGGGTATCAACTTCTATGTATGCTTTGTATGAATAGACAGCCATCCATACTGTACTTTGATACAGGCTGGTTGGAATGATCAGATGTTCTCTTGTCTTCCTTTCACCTTTATCTTTGATGATGTTTGATATCATGATATAGCACAATGAATTTAAACCAAGTATTTCTTTTAAATAAATATGACAATTTATTGCTCAAAGAGTACATGTGTAAAAAGTTTACAATGGGATGCCAATTCAAAGTAGGATGACTGTAGTTGCCATTTAAGTGGAGAAGTATTTTACTTAAAGTGAAAGTTTAATCATGTTAGATATCTTTACATGTGATATTTAATTAATAAAGATGTTGATGAAGAGTGTGCTTTTAATTCGGCCAGTGTGGTTTCAAGTTCCAAAGTTGTTTACAGTTGATCTCATTCCACAATATCTAAAATGTATGTACAAACACAGAGAATATTTATCAAGTATTGCATTGCAATTTGCTAAACATGCTGGCCAGATTGCTACACAAATTAAAAAAATATGTAGCAATTTTTTGTACTTATTGTACTTATAACCCGTGCTTTTTCACCTTTTTTGTGCTAAAGACCTTAAAAATCTTCAAAACTGCTACACAAAATTTTTACACTAAATTATTCCCTGGTGCAGATGATATTGCCAATAAACCAAGGGGAGAATCTCTAGAGGGGTTCCAGAGAACATTTGGAGGGGTTTGAAAATTTTATTTAGTATCTTCTGTTTAGCTTCTCTGTTAATGTCTACAATTTTGCCTTGGGATCATCACCATGATTAAAATATCTTTTCTTGTTAATAATTCAGAGAGATTTTGTAAAATCTAGTGTCTAAAGCAGTTACTTAACACTTTTCACCAACATTCAAAGGTCAATCACCTAACAAGCTTAACAAAGGTGAACAATTATCAATGTTTATGATTTTGTTGTGTTGATATCAAGATCTTTGCAGAACATAATGGCACTTCTTCTGCTTGAACTTCACAAAACTCACTTTTCTTCTACAAAAATTTAAATTGTAGATTTTGAGGTGTTTGTGATCTATTTAACATTTTGTAGAATAACTCTTTCTTATGTAGATGTCTATTGTGTGTATTATTTTGATCACTGACTATTGATGTAATGATTACAAAGAGAACTGTGACAAAGGTAAGTGTAGGAAGTGTTTGATAATCATGAAATGTCAGAGTAAACCATTTTGTTCTTATTATAGAGTCATCCTGCTCAAACTTGTTCCAGTTTAAAGAAAAATCCTGTTTATATTTTGATTGTCGAGACAGAGTATTAGTTTGTTTTATCACTTTCTCTCTTACAATGAAATGTTATTTTATTTCAAGAAACTCTTCATGAAAAGGTACACCTTTACTAAAGTTATTGACAAGGACTGCAGTAGATACTTAAGTATTTAAAACTGCAGTGAAGTATAAATTATGTACTCCATGCTAATGAATGGAGACGTTGAACTAATGAATATTATGTCTTGATTCCTCATTGTTTAACTTATTTGGAGGCAAGTGATTCAGTAATACTGCCATACCTGACTTCAAACCTGTGAATAAAGAGGCAAATCACAAATGATTGCTCGTGTGTTTTCCTTTCAAATATTCTTTTTTATGTGTGATAACTAACCTTGCAGCTTGTTTTCAATGTCTTTAATGATAACACCTGTTTTGCACGTCTCACCTCATAGAACCTTTTAAAAATCTGAAAAGATTGACATTTTATGTACTACAGGGTAGTTTTAACAAAGTTTGACAAGATTTGACTGGAGAAAAGTATCCCCACAAAACTTGTTACAAAGAGAAGTGTTTATAAATTTTTTCTTGTTAGTAGCCACAATCTACATAATTCCATACTACACAGTTTGAAGTGAACCCATTTTCGATATCTCATTGTTTTTCTGTCTTGTTCTTCATTCCTTTTAGCCGACCTGACACTTCCTTTATCTGGTTCCTGAGTCCGTGGAAGTCTTTTCGCTACATCATCTGTGTTCGTCTTAAATGGCTGTTAATCAAGCTCTTCTTTCTTGTTATCTTTATAGCTTTCTTTGCTCTCTTCATCTATAATGCTCCTGGATATACCGTTAAAAAGCTCCTTGGGGCCTAAGGTGATCAATGTGTCAGAATGGAATAGGCCTTAACTAACCATTATATCACATAGATATAGTTGTTTACCACTAGCAAGATAACCAACAGAATTGGAAAAAATAGAATAATCCTAGTTTAATAGCCAGGGAAAAGGTTGAAAAATGAAAAGAAAACTGTCCAAAAGTTAAAAACCATCAAATTAAAAGTTTATTGGAAAAAAAAGAAAGTTATCCATATCAACACTGAATTTGTTGTGGGGTTGGGAGTAGGGTGTTTTAATGACTCGTTAGTCGTAATGAAAAAGAAAAAAGCATTTTCAACATTTTAATGACATAAACGTAAGCTGAATTTTTCAGCAAAATTATCTGTTGACCATTGCATTCAAGGGCGTCGGCAGGATTTTGGCTAGGGGGTGTCAAGGGTGTGCCTCCACATTAGCTGCCGTAGGCGAAGAAAATTTTGGAAATGTGGTCTGGAAATGGTGCGTGCTGAAATTTGAATGTAATCCAGGCAGGTCGGCGGTTCCCCTTGCGCGGTGCCAGCGGCGTACTTACTAGCCTTGTAAGCGAGAGGGGGCGAGGACGATATCAAGGT
>JAAAJZ020000005.1:102731-115011 GCA_010015985.2 Actinopyga echinites
GGGTTTGGGGTCCTCCCCCAAAAACATTTGAATTCTAGATGCACTAAGATGCGAATTCCCAGCATCTGGGAAGCATATTTTCCATATCTATTTGCTCATTTTTCGTCAGATGAATCGGATATGAGGCAAAAAAAAATCGTTGGTAAAAAAATCGTTGGTCATCGGAAAAAAGGGGGGTGCGCCCCCACCTGAATCCGCACCTGCAGGTGTATAAGCTCAAGTTTTGAGTGACTGCATTTACCTTTTATTTGATGCTAGAGTTGGCCACCTTCGAAGATAAGCTGGTACGAATACCTGAAGCATGTCACTTCAGTCGATCATATTTATGTTGGAAAGCATGATTGATTTAGACAATATGACTGTAGGGAAAAGTGCTCTCACAAGAGTAAAATTAGTTTACAGTCTGTGTCCTACATTGAGTGGGACTCTTTTCTTTTAATGATAGTTTTGTTTCTGAATGGTGAAAGTCATGCAGAATAACTCCATTGGTAGCTCAAACCAGCTTGTAGCTGTCTGAGCTACTGTCATCCGCCACCATCTATCTGTCTGTCTATCTCTGTCTGTCTATCAATCATGTCTGTTCACACTTGTTTAAGAGCTCTCATTCTTCCACAAAATTTGCCATAACTTGGATACAATAATCGTTGGATATGAGGCTAAATTTTTGTGCCAGGAAGTCAAGGTCAAAGGTCATTTAGGGGTCATTATAGGCCAATATGTGAAAAAACTTCAAAATGCTCCTCCTAGGAAGAACGTTGCATGATGTTGAAAGTTGGTCACAGTGTTCCTTAGGTAACCCGTCTTTCAGGGTATACAAGGATTTGGGATCCCAAGGTCATTTCAGGTCAATAGAGGTTAAAAGGTCAAATAACTTAAAACTTGGTATTTAGCCATTGTCTGCAAATTGATCAAGTTAATACTTGGTGGGTATGTGTCTCACCATAAAGTTTTCTGGATTTATGAATGATAATGACATAGGTCAGAGGTCAAAGGTCAAATAACCTAAAAATTGTTTATTAGCGATTGTCCGTTTTTCAGTAAGTTGGAAAAAGTCATTATACCATGTGATGAGTATAGAATGATAAATGGTACTTTGTGGGTACCATGGGTGAAGGTCAAATTTGCCTTAACTTACTGAAAAAGTAAATCACAAACTACTCCAAAACCACATAAAAGGAAAATGACTGGTGCAGTTCTTTCAGAGAGCAGCTGGTTACTATATAGCACTAAAATCAGTATGTGCACACAAAGACACTTATTCTTGCTGTATACTTGCCTATCAGCAGAAAACATAAATAAAAGTCTTCTAACAGGACTGAATTCCACGGCACCAGATTACATATAAGGACACCCCATTTTTCAAAACTTTTCAAAGGGGAGGGGAAAACCTGATATCCCCCTCTCCCAGGCCAGGGATTACACAATATACTGCATGCTACCCCCCCCCATGAGAGAAATCCTGATTATGCCACTGAGTCTCATGTAATCACCCACTCAGGGAAACTGAAATGGCAATGTTAAATGCAACAATTGGTTGCTTCAGTTTGTTATTGGTTGCATTCGGCATGGTGGTTTCAATCTAACTGAGCATGAAGTTTTCACACAAGTTGTAACTATAAAATTTACTTTTACTAAACAGTTTTGACTTTCCCTCTTCAATTACAATAAGCCTGATGATTAACAATTATATAGCAAGCCCATGGTGAATTCCTGTTTTTAGAGCTGGCATAAAACAGAACATAAAGAACAGAAAATATTGAAAATCACATATCAAGACCTTCTTGACATCACAACAGTGAGAAAAACACCATATACAAAAAGATAAATGTAGCTGGATTTACTCACAGTCCCCATTTGCTGACAAGGTTTGCTGTCTGTATTCGTATGAACAAACGCCGCTGAAGTGTACTTAAAGGCTTCCCAGCTGCAAACCTGTCAATGAGTTCCTTGCCCTGTGGATGATCTGAGAGGTAATCCATGCATGATTTCTGGAACAAGATGATCAAAGTAACTGTCACTACAGTACATTACATGACACTTAAAACAAAAATGAAACATTCAAATTGGGGCGCATGGGAACTATTTACTGTGCATGGTTTTTGGTTGGTCGTTCCGAACAAGTTTAATTCAAAACAATTTGGAAACACATGAATGGTAGGGCCTGCAGCTACAAGTTACCACCTGCTCTCTGTTGCTTCATACAAAGTTTGGACCTGTAGCACTGCAGTGCTGTTATTATGTTTCACAAACAACTTTCAAGACCTGAATATTGTAACTGTACCTGAGTTAATCCACAGACAAGAGCGATGCTATTTTTCCTTGGGGCTGTTGCCTAAAGCTGTGAGGTAGCTATCTCCGAAAAGGAATTCAAAGGGAAACACTGAAGTCCAATAACTTACATTTGGTGTACTTGTAAAGGAAGGGCCTGCAATATTGCTAATGTCTTCATCAGATCCACTTTCCAATGACTCAAGTTCATCACAGCTGGAGTCAAGTTCAGACTGACTCCTCTAAAAAAGAAACAAAAAAAAAACATAAGGCCACATATATTGATGTATTATCAGCTTTAAGGTTCAATATATATATATATATATATTGAACCTTAAAGCTGATAATACATCAATATATGAATCACAAGCCGAACTGGTGTAGTGGTCACAGACTCTGCCCGGAAAGCGGAGGATGGCGGGTTCAAACCCTCGGTACGGCTCAATTTTTCTCTCTGGTATTTTCTCTGAACCTTTCCTGCTTTGATAAGGGCTATGCTCTATCTAGGATTGGTATAAAAATTCAAGATAGAATGTACTACTATTTACCTTTCGATCTATATATATATATATATATTTCTCTAATTCCCACCTTAGGGCAAAAGAAGTTGTTGAAAAGTCAACCATAGGGCAAAAAAAAAATACTACGAAAAAACAGATTCCCCTTAACGTATTCACACACTTTTTATATAGGAATACGTACATGTATGGTAACGTCCTTTTAAACACACAATCTATATGCATTTACTTCAAAGTCGACGAATTTACGGACACGTATCTGTTAACACGCACGGATGGCAGGCCACTGAAATCCCGTTGATTATATCTTGGTGACGTTAGGGCGAAATATATGCTTATGTGTTTATTTTTTTTTTTTCGTCTTAAGGAAGGGAGATATAAAGACTTTCGCCCTAAGGTGGGAATAAGCATTATATAAAAATATATATATATATATATATATACAACGCTAAAACCTTCGGTAGGGGGAAAAATTTCTCTAAAACCCAGGGGAAAGCCTGCACAGTATTATTGCAACAAGTAATTTAATATATACTTTACATAGCTGTGATGTAAGTGCAGGCATGTGACCTGTGTGAGTGGCATCAGGCATCCTCACTAATTTCTACCTGGCACTATAGTTAAAAAATTGTGAATTCCACCCAGTGCCATATTTTCATCTGGCATGGCAAATCTCCAGATGAAATCCATACATAAAAAGTTCAAAACTCAACATGCAGGGGGTGGGGCAGACCCCCTTAGATTCCTCCCCCAGGATGATGATCAATGCAACTGTCACCCAGCCTGAGAAACTGGGCAAATCCCTGTAAATGTTGTATACATTATAAGCAGTATCAGACAATACTTTATTTTCAAATATTCAAATCAACCATTCAGACAGTTAACAGAGGCACTTGTGAATTTAAATATGGTGGACACAATGGGAGATATTTTTTATAAAACTCACCTTATTGTTATCAGATTTGGGGGCCTCTTCTACAGCAGACAACTGGCGAAGAGCAAGAGATAACTTGCGTCTCACCCCAAAAGAAGATACTCCAATATCTTTAAAGTCTTGTTCCGTCATTGTTTGAAGTACATCATACTCTACATCATTGTCTACAATATGAAAAATTTGGGTTTTCAATTTTTGTGTGATTTCCTGTTCAATTTTCATATTTCAATCACAGTGTGATGTATGGACAAAATTTAGCACTTTTTATACAGTAATGAGCGAGTTATTTTCTGTTGCTAAGCACCAAGTTGATATACTAGCTAGGATATGGTTGTAATCAAGAAGTTAGATCATAGTAGAGGCATACATTTAAATGTTTACAGGCAGTTCTTGAATAAGCAAACATGCCAATAAATGCATGTTTGTCTTTATTAAATCTAAGATGCCTTAGCATGAGACATACATACAGTAAAGTTGGAAACACTGTTAAGGTTATAAAACTAAGTATATATTGTAAATGATGCAAGGAATACATGTTTTACAGCCAGATGAAACCATAGAAAAAACCACAAAGCATCAAAAACCTGCAGTGCAAACCCTGACATGCTGATGTACAGTAGGTCACAAATCATTCCCTGGCTCTTTTGAATAAATTGTATCTCACTGAAATGTAAACTGGTGAAAGTGGCTCAGTAATGTAAGGTGTTAATGCCGCATATGGATAATAATCTATCAGTGTATCTAAGGTTACTATGCGATAAGACGGTGGTTCCTGAGTGTTTATTTTGTAGCAATAATAGTGCATATCAAAGCCAATGTTACGCCAATCTCTTACTACCATCTTGATATCTGAGTAGGACTGTCCCATCACAAGCAAGCTAGATATACAACTAAACTGGGGATCATATTCACTGCTGACATCTGTGACAACATATAAGTTAGGAATGTATTCGGTACCAAAAAGTGTAATTTCATTTGCTACATAAACCTCGTCATCTTTATCTAAATCTAAGGATGTTACAATAGTGTCACTTCCGGCCAAATGTCTCACAGTACACATACTACCACCCTTACACTGCACTTCTGTCTGTAACCCTGTTGAATGCCAAGATGCACACTGATATATCTGATGTTTATATGCAACAGATTTGCAAATATTCTTGAAATTACAATTTACATGTGCTAAACGTTTGCTTGAGTTGTGTTTCAGCTCATATTTCATACACTGCATCCCAGTCAATGGACCAGACATTCTCATACATGTAGGATAGTGGACCATGTGGTGATGCTTGTTAACCAGACTAACATCTGGGAAAAGGGATTTCAGCAACTCATGATGATCCTGTATTAAGTACTTCAACTGCACAGTTTGTACAGCTGAAACTACTGGAGCAAATATAATGTTCATACATTGCAGAAGAAGTAGAAGTAACTCATAGTGGTCATTATGTACTGGAATTTTATCCCCTATTAATAAGGGTAACATACGAGTCAGACACCACATCTGTCCAGCTTTTTGTCCCAATTTGTGATCAGCTTCGTTGTGCAAGCGTGTAGACAATAAAAGTGATGGCTTATTTTTTCTATCACAAAACCCATAATTAAATGCCTTCAACCTGCCATTGAATGCATCCAGAGTTATAAACTGGGCTTCATATATGAAATAATGAAGCAACAACTTTACTTCAAATGGACATACTCCCTCAAGCATATCATGCATAACATCAAGATTGAAATTGGTTACACAATGAAAATGCCGTAATTCATTTAGACAACATGGTCTTTTCACCCCAGTTGCAGGATCCCCACGCATGAGTGTTGAAGCAGCTTCTGCATGTTCATCATGTTCCTCTATTGACCGAAGTACAAATTCCTCTTCTGTGAACTTAGTCTGAATTTCAGCCCTTGTAGCCATACAAAGCCTGCAAAACCTGTTTGAAGAAGGGCTCATAAACCCTAGCAGTTCATGGGCAGCCAATGAATCTGCACTAACAGATGTGAGTGTGCCATGAATATGGACTATCTCACCACCCACATTTAATGAAAATCCCTCATCAGACTCTAGTTGCTTCATTTCATCAAGAAACAAACGAAGAATAGGATCAAATCCATACTTTTTTGAATCCATAGCATAGCAAACTGCAAGAACATGAATGCTGCTCATAACAGAATTATATTTTCTTGGAAGATTGTCTAAGGAATAATAAAACATTCCCAGCTTATGAGTGGAAGTCTTGGAACCAATAGGATTTACTACTTCAATGTCATCATAGAATAACTGTATCCGCAAAGCATGTGGCCTATCTCTAAACAAACCATGTTGGAAAAACTGTATACCGTCACAATAACTTGCAAGTCGACGTTCACATCGCACTTCAGATTCAATCAAACCCCGAACTTTGTCATTCAATACCAACTTCAAAACCTCCAGCACTGGTATATACTGAAAAGTATCTGTTACCATCTTCTGAATAACTTGACCAGTTTTATGATCTACAACTTGGTCATATCGCACCCCCAAAGCAACTTCCAACGGAGAAACAAGATTCATATCATTTATCATGTAATTCATCTGTTGTATGGGTGTTTCCAACCCAGCAAATGGATTTTTGAATCTTTGAATCAAAGAAAATATTTCTTGGACATCATGTGCAGCAATGTCAACATTATGATTGTGTAATACTTCTGTGAGTTTGTGATTCAGATGTGACATTGACTGATGACATATGACATTTGTATCAGTAATTACTTCCCCAATAACTGACATTGGGACAGATGTTGAACATCGCATACGTATAACAAGGTTAGCTGCTAACGTCTTCAATTTATTTGTATCAAATTCATCGACATATACCTCATCATCACCCTCTTGAACCTCATCATCACCCTCTTGAAATTGTACATCCAAATTATTGTGATTTTGTTCATCACCAGCTTCTAAATGAACACAATTTGGGGCTTGAATAGGGCCAGCAAGAGCAGGATAATCATCATTTCTTTCTCTGTGGGCACTTTTAAGATGTCGTAGATAGGTATTCATAAGTGAAAAAGTTTTCATACATCCATCCTGGAGGCATGTCAGTCTTTCACTAAAACTGCTTACCTGTAAAGCATGAATTGTGCGCAAATGAAGGGCCAGGCTTCTAGTACCACCACCTACAATGCGTAAACATTTAAAGCAAATATATCCCATAGCTAATGTTTCTCAAAACTTCCTGTACTGTATTTCAGAAAACTGCAACTACGTATCAGGTTGCACAACACAATGAGTTTGTTATTTTTAGTCCTTGTACTAGCTGCACCTCCTCAAGAAGCCTTTCTAACATTGAATGTCCCTGTTCTTTAAATCCTGAGTAACAAAGTTGTTTGACTGAATAAAGGGTAGCAACAGAAAATAACAAACATCATTCTAGAGTTCAAAACTACAATACTGTAAAATTTGAAGTTTTAGATATTTCAGTTTTGATGCAGAGCTTTACAGTTTAATGTTCATATCAAATCCTAAAAAAAAAAGAAGGAAACAATCATGAGCATTTGAACATTGAATAATTTGTTTTCATGCAATAAACTGTCTGTTGTGAGTACAATTTTCACTTTGATGTTAGTAAGGTACAAAATTTAAAGAATGAACACCTGTTCAGGCAATACAAATTTGTTCTTAAGATAAGTCAACCAGTGACTGTCCAACACTTTCAATTCCTAACATGTTTTTGCTCAACTAGTGTTTAAAGTGGGCTTACATACTTTTCATGTTCACTGGCAATAAAATTCACACTCGAAAAAGCTACACATGATAAATTAGGTTACTGTTAAACAAGGGCCACTGCCTGGGCTGAATCTCAAAGCGGGGTTCATGATAGGTCTACATTTTCTAAGCAGAGTGCTTCCACTCGTTCAAGGTGAAGAGTTTACCATGGAAATTTTTGTCGAAAATGCCTCCTAGAGTGCAGGAAACAACACTTTCGGCCCCTTTTTAGTCACATTTAAACACTATGATGACATTACAAGACAGCCACCTGCCGTGCCTTGCCCTGCCCCACTTCCCCTTCCCCACAGGCTCGGCATAGCCCTGCAGGGGGGTCGCTGGAAGTCTTTGGGAGGTAGTGACATATTTCCCAGAGTGTATTCCTTGCAGATGCAAAAATAGTATTTGATGGATGCTTTTGTAACTTCTCAGTCTGACGTGCAGGCTGTAGGTTGAATTTTGACGTGTGCGAATGCGATCGCACACCACCACTCACCTCAAATCACTGTGAGGAGTGTGATTTTTTGCACACCTAAATAAAGAATGGGACCTCAGAATTAAATGTATTAAATTTTAATAAAACAGCACACCTACTGTACCACACTCCTTAATTTCCCAAGGGGTGTGATTAAGTGTAGCACACCTGGAAAATCTAAAAGACAAGACCTGCCTGAGGCTACACAAATACCTTAAACGGAAAATGCAGTCACTGCAATGTAGATTAGTGTAGTAGTCTACTTTACTTCATGAATGGCTCTTGAGAATCATGAAATGATGTTTTTTTCAATGAACTATGAAAGTAACCCATTGGTTTACCTTGAATATAATATGCAGTATTTCAGTCATGAAATATGAAAGTTGACTTGGAAGGGAAATAAGAAATTTGTGACATGAAGCTGTTGTTTCAAAATAGGTTTGGGGCAACTGCTTATGCCCTTAAAGCATGAGGTGGAGGAAACTGTAATATGAGTGGGACTGGGACCAGTTAGGGAGAAACTGGCAAGGGAGAAAGATGACTGTGTTGAGTGTATATAGCAATTCTTGGCTGATAGTTAAATAGCATCAAATCATCCTACTTCAGCCTTCATCTAACACCAATCCAATCCTATGCTGAAGTTCCATACAGCAATTGATTCAGGCCTAGCTGTAACCAGACCAGATATGTGTACTCTGAAATTTTTTAGGTTGAAACGTTTTCTTGAGAGGGGACCGTCCCCCTTGCCCCCCTCTCCCTCCACCCCTCTCCCTCCATCACCCCCCCCCTTGACTACAGGTCTGAAGTGATCTCAACTCAAATTTCCATTTGAACTTTGAAAATTCTAAGACAAATAAGACATCAATGTCATGCAGAAAAGTTTATTCTTTCCTTTCCAAATAGGCCTACTGTTCAGTTTGTGTAATAAGTAAGCAGGGTTATGGCCTTGCATGCAGTTGTACCCAGTCACAGCATGTAGGGCGATATAGTCACCCTCTCTGGGACTTCCCTCAGTTAGAGAATTATTGAATTAACTTTACTGAAAGGTAATAAATCTTCAAGTAACAGCACTTGTGTTTACAGCTTCAGGTCATGTAAGGACAGCAGAGACACTAAAGTTATTTAAAAAGATGGAGAGGGTGGACTGACCAGGCAGGTACTATTTGACCCTGACCATACTGTGCAGTTTACACCAATACCGCCCTGGAATGTTAAGTGACACTGATTCTTCTGAGGATGTCAGTTAATATGTCCATTGACCATAACGTCCCTGGTTGCCACAATGTCCCCTACATATACTCAGCATAGTGACTGCTTGCATGTAAAGTTTTACAAGTATGTTCATGAACATTTTCCTTCAGTTCAAGGAAAGTGAGTGTTTGTTTTAAAATTTAAAAAACATGTTTGGGTTCTCTGCATGTATAGTCTGGTGTACAAATTTTTTTAACTCATGTTCTTACTTACTATTCAATCACCCTACATTCCCAAAATTTTACACATCTTACAATTAGCACTCATTTAGCTTGACTTCAAGTTGGCCTATCTTTCAGATTTTTACATATTTACTGGGCCTATGACAAGATACAGGTCTACACACACCACACCTATAGGCCTAGGACTAGGCTATGATGTTCTGGTAAAAACCTGGAGGGACGTTCTAGCACAATAGGTAATGAAGTGGGACGTTTTGGCAAAGGGACCTTGTGACTGCACACATGATCCTACCCTTTGTGTCACAGCTATGTGCAATAATGCCAAGTTCTAGGGCTACTTTTGCAGTTGATAAGTGCTGTAATGTTGCTGCAGGTGATGAAATTGGACTATTAACCTTAAAGAGAGAAGGCAGTCCCCCCAAGTTTATTTTAAAAAATTTGCTAAATCTTACAGATCTCTTACTTCTCTCTCAAGTATTTTCATAATGTTCCTGTGAAATCATTGAATATTGAAGGTAAACCAATGAGTAATTCTGCATAAATTTAGGAAATAAGTAAAAAAAAAATATATATTGTCACATGATTGATAGGAGCCATTCCTGAACTATAGTGTACCAGGGTACACTACTTCTATTTGGGGGGAATGCATTTTCCCTTTAAGTCTACAGGATGCAACTTATGAGTGGAACTTGGTGCTAGGCAAACAAGTACAACTACAAGTGGGTTGCTATTTTGGAGACCGCTATTTTCCCAAGTTTTGCATATCCCAACTGTATATCTAGGCCTTAGTATTTGAATTTCTGATTATAGTGGCAGTCAAGCTACCGTCAATGGGATTTGCAACCATATTCTCTGAATAGCATTTTGACCAAATAAAAAAACTTAACTAGGCCTAGGGATATCATAGGCTAAGCCAAGTTTCTCATCCGAACTTTGCAGTAAAAGGGGGGATGGTGGCAGTTGCTCTTTTTTCTCCTTCTGGCTGAAATTTTTTCTTTTGCGAGTATCCAAAATGGCTGAATAACTGCTCGATTATATATTTCATAATGAAGCTGTTGCCGTGTTGGAACTGCATAGGCTAGGCCTACTGAAATGAAAAGGTCCTGATCTTCATGCAGAAGGTCGCTACAAACATTGCTACACATAGCCTAGCAATTAACCTTCAAAGATGATTTGTGCAATCAAAAGGTGAATATCTGTTGTAAAATATGATTATTTTGGCTGTTCAAGAGAGAAAATTCAAGAATAAATAACAAGGCAGGGGAAAGAGGTGTGGGCAACTTAGGTTGAGAAATTAGGCTAGGCCTATGCCTAACTTAGGCATTTTTGCTTTTTTCATCACTTACTGCTTAGGCCTAAAGTTTGACCTGCTTAATTTTTAAACCAGTACCGGTAAGCCTAAATCGTTTTCCTGTGACTTGGATGAAGCTCCGTGACATGAATGATGGAAAACTTTCAACACGGTTACTGTTGGCAAGTCAATGATACTTGATAATGATAGCCTAGCCGAGGGTCTAACGTTTATCGTTAGGTCTCTCTAGGCTAGTAATATTGCATGCCTACGGCCTAGGCGTGGCACGAACTTAAAGAAGTTAGCAGTAATGGTATTATATACCTTCAAACAGCGGCAAAAGATCTGAAAATCCTTTTTCTTCCAACCAGACTCGAACCCGTAGATCGGAAGGCATTATTTCTCGAGGCGATTAATTGAACGATGCAGGCCGTAGCAAGTGAAAACAGTGACGAATAATATCTTGAGACTGGACAGGTTAGACCTGAGAAGGCTGTAGCGGACGAATATACGGTACCGGGCGGGCCGTCACCTGCTAGCCTTACGGCAATACGTACGACTAGGTATACAGTATACATATGGACACATACATCATATACATTCCGCACCTGTCGCCCAATTGTATCGTGCGCGCCGGCGACGGAATAAATACGCGGGAAAGTAAGATTTATGTTAATCAGTCACGTGATGTAACTTAAAACAAAGTCATTGGATGATCATTTTCGCTCGAAGAGAGAGTGGTTTTAGCTATTTCTAAAACTTACTCGTAACTTCGGAATTCCTGCATATCGGCTCTACATTTGGAGTGAAATTTCCACTGTTAGGAATTTAGAGAGTATAATACCAGAGTACTATTGTTTTGGTGTTGACTTGTCTATAGGGCCAACCCTTAAGAACCTTCCGAACTCCGACCTACATTCTACGCAACCTGTGACAAACACATTCTCGATAGTCACCTCCTTTTCAAATTTCAAAGCGACAGAAGCTACTCTTTGAGGACAACCCCCTTCCATAAGCCTGGTTTGGGCAATCAGCCCCAAAAAATGAGAAGCAAATTTAATAACACGTAAATTCAAGCAGATCCAGTACACTGATGTTTGGAAACGGACGATAAAGTTTTGAAAACCGCTCAAGCGCGGCCCAGATGATGTGTGAGCGAGAGAGAAAAGAAAACACGTCCGTCCACGATGTTCTTTTTACGTGCTTAGAAACGGACACGGCCAAACAGACAAACTCCAGCCACACATCCAGAGACCACACGAAAATCCCATCACAACCGAACACAAAACTCTAACGAAACCAATCCAAGGCAAACCACTCAACCACCACTCCTCTTATGTTCTTGCTTCTCGGCCTTTTGGCTGGGATCATGTGTGGTGTCTGTTCTTTTCGGCCGGTCTGGGGCGGATGGCCATTGCATCACGGACCCATGATGTAGTTGGTCTGAGGCCTGAGCGGTGGATCACGTTCAGTTTGGTGACCTTCAGGGTCGTGTTGCTTCTTCGGAGAGTAGTGTAACTCCGTAGGGGAGCAATTTCGTTTGGTTTTCGCCCTCCCGCGGCATCCAGCCGGAGGGACTTTTGGAAAAAGTAAGTTGCACACATGCAGCCCCCACC
>JAAAJZ020000005.1:216892-231401 GCA_010015985.2 Actinopyga echinites
AAGCTTGTTAAGATGAAGGAGAGGGAGGGGGGTGGGGGGGGGAGGGGGGGGAGGGGGGGGGAGAGCTTTTCAGAAGGGCAGGAGTAAGGGGAACAGAGATGTATGAAAAGCATATGGAGTGGGTTCTCATTACAGCATACAATATGAAGTTAACAGGGAAGTTCATTGAAGTTCTATTAAAAATGTACCAAAACTTTATGAAACCAGTGTGCTCAGTTCTTGAGAATGAGAAACCTTTGTTTGGTAGTACTGTAGCTGTATCATCTGCTTCAAAATTTTCTACGAGCAACCTGATGAAAGATACTTACGGTAATTTCCCCTGATACCAAACTTTTCCATTTTCATCTCAATATCAGTAGAATTTTTTTCATAAAAGGCTTGCTGCTCCCTTACAACAAGTGAAAAATTCTTTGATACACCTGTGCTCATTTATTCTTTTTTTGTTCAAAATTTTAAACCTTGGTACCATCAATCTTCTTTTCACATCCGAATATCTTGTAGGCTACAATTTATGGCAGCCTGCAGATATTTAGAAGCATACAATCCCTGCAAAATATTTCTAATAGTAATATTCTGTCCAAATTTTTATTTCACCTCCAGTCAAATATATCTGGCTTCCATAATTTCTGTTGGTTAACAATTTTAAGTCGACAGATTTTTTACAAATCTTGCTATCAAACAACTTTGACACAAAAAGAATAGTCACGACCCAAATTTATCTTTTGTGACATACAGTACTACAGACGAACTCTTATTGGCCTATAGCATCCCCCAAATATATTTAGACCTAACTGGTTAGGCCTAAATCTACTTGTTAGTTGTGCTTTGATTGACATTCATTCATACAATCATGCTTCCACCCTGGTTGGCCAGTGATAGCTTGCACAAAGTGTTGTATTCCCAATTGAACCTCACAGTCACCCATAGGTTGTCCTTCAAATTTGCCTGGAGCAATTTCAGCATAATGCAGGTTACTGTGGCCGTACAGTATCTTGGAAGTGGCACTTATTTGTTTTTAAATTGGAGGCGGGGCTAAAGTTAGTTCAGTTGGGAGAATTTGTTCTCTCTGGGGTGAGACTTGACAGCCTTAAAGCATTTTGGTGAACTTACACTCAACTTGTGCGTTCCATTATGGGGGTATTCGCAACTGAAGTAGTAACAAATTTAAACCAAAAGTGAATTTCAAGAGAAGAGATATGATGTCAGGGATTCATGCTGGTGGCCACTGCTTTTATTTTCAATGAAATTTATATCAAATTTTATGTGACAATGATGCATTCATACTTGCATAGCTCATGATAATGGAGTTGACCCTTTGGGCAACTTGTCAACCAGGGTTGTGGCTACAATACTGCTGGGCAGGCCTGCCCTGTGCTTGGAACTACCACCCAGCACTGCCCAGTAATTATAATTTACCGCCTGGAACTGCCTGGAGAGTAATCAATTACTGACAAGCAGTGCTCACCAATGCCCGGTGGTTAAATAGTTACAGCCCTCAGCATTCAATCGATCCTGCCTGGTAATACCTGGAGTTATTTTGCATGTAACTGTAGTAAATTTAAAGATAAAACTGTCTTTTGAGGCACTTTTCTGTAAGTGTCAACTTTTTAATATTTATTTTATATTTCTTCCTATTTGCACATCAAGATAGGAGCAAAAAGGTGTTGTAGTCTGTAGTCATGAATTTAGAACATCCAAACATTGGGAAAGGGAGCCATTAACATCTTCCCCCTCACAGGCTGTTTTGATTGACCTGACAGAATCTGTGATACAAGAAATTTTCCTTCTTTGGACAGAATGTTAAAGAATATCACACACAACTTATAAGAAAATCCAAAATGGTCCCATTCTGTTAAATACAAGTTATTAACCAATAAAATGAAACCTACCTAGAACAAAATGCTTTTTTAAACCAAAAAAGCTTTAAGTAATTCATTTTTACAGACAGAATGAAGTAATTAACATTATACCTAAAAATACTCAACAAATAGGCCTACTACAAGACATCCCACTGTTAACACGTCTGACCGAAACCTAGCAAATCTGTGAAAAATTTCAGACTTATGTATAGCTGTATCAATGTAGTTTCATAAGGACATAAGATACTGTATTAAACCAGACTTGAATTTTGTAAGTGCTGTCATTTCCTATCTGGCTGAAGCTGCAATGAATACTACTGCAGCTGATAAAGACCTTTCTGACTGACAACGAATGAATGCACTTCCAACAGAAAAGGTCATGTACAAATTTGATTACAGTTTGGGGGAAATCTGTCTTTTTCGACAAGTGGAAAACATGCCAGAAAAAAAAAAAGATTCCTAGCCAACTAGCCATTTTACAAAGGAAAGAAGGAAGCTAGGAAAACAACCAGCATTAGATTTAGCATTTAATACAAGAAGTTACTGTAATCCAATTGACTGTAGAAACACAATTTTAGAGTCCCAAGTTGTGTGTAATTGCAGAACTTACCCCAAAACAGATATTTAAATTTTACTCAAAATTCATTTGTAATTGCATTATGGCTAACAGTGGCTTACAAAAACAGCTAAGATGGGCTGGAGGAGTGCCCTCTAGAGAGGGCTCTTCAACTGTGTTTTCAACTTTGCGAGGTTATACCTGTTATGACAGGTACTGAAAGTTTAGTTCTTTAAAGGGATGTTGTAGATCAGCACTTCTCAACCGGTGGGCCACGGCCCACTGGTGGGCCGCGAAGCTCTTCCAGATGGGCCACAAGATCCACCATAAAAACATAAAAATGAAGAAAAAAACAAAATGGAATAAATAAAGTGATGTTATAGTTGGCACTGATTCTAGTCCGGACTGTCATGTCCGATCCGTCCAAGTCCGTCAACAGAACTAGAGCACGCATAATCACGACAAGCAGTAAAATCTCTCTCATAAACGTTTCGTAAGGCGGGTCTCAGAAACATTCTGAGAGTAGAAGTGGTCCTTGAGTTGAAAAAGGTGGAGAAGCGCTGTTGTAGATAAAAAGCTCTAGGCAGGGTACATACTGTACGTGTACAACAAAGGCCGTAAAACTCCCTGGTTTAGGGATCTAAAGCCGAGTCAACACAATCATACATTTGGTCAAAAACACCATCATACATTTGTATGACGATGCTATTAAACAAAGGTATGAACTTGGGGACTGCTTTCTCAATAAAATTTTGAACAAAGTCCAACATGTACGAAGGTGTTCAAATTTTTAGCTGCATGTTTCATCTTCCCAACATGTGTTCAAACATTTGTATCACAATGTTCATGGACAAATGTATGATTGTGTAGATGGGGCTTAAAAGTCCTGATACTTACCTTTTATTTACCGTGGAACTCTCACTTACACACAATTAGAACTGACAAAGCTGATACATGCAGCTCCGCTGAAGGAAATCATACACTACTTTCAAGTAAGGCTGTGACGGTTCAGTCCACAACCAGAAACCGGTTTCTGCCACCTTTGAAACCACTTTTTAAATCAAAACCGGTTTTTCAAGAAAGTACAGTGGCCTTGCATATGTACAGTACCTTGCATGAAGTCTAGCCACATAACGATAGTCTAGCCACGTCAACGATATTCATACACTTGTTTAAAAAGATAGCATTATTAAATTTTGGTTTCTTGATAAATTTTCCTTACAAATAAACTGAACCGAACTGGTTTTACCCCATCTTTGTCCCATTTGGTTTTTGGTATAGTCCTATCAACTACTTTGTTTTTGAAAACTGTGATTCATCTCTAAATGACTGAAAATGGAGGAGGTGACGGATATGGAATAAAACCAAGTTATGCATGAGATATGCTGTTGTCACATATCTGTGGGATATCTTTGAAGAAAAAGAGTATATGTACCCTATACAGCATACGTACATTTCAAGTATATACAACTACTGAGAGATGGGCTTATTACTACTACTGTACTCTAATATTTATTACTCAAACCCTACAAATGAAACATCATCAACTACAGTAGGACCTTGGCCCAAGGTTTTATTCTCAATTGTAAACACTTTCTTCTTCAAGTTTACAGGCTATCACATAAGTATCTGCCGAATTTTAATTACCGATCTCAGCTATGCACCAGCACGAATTTGCACATGATAAAATTCTCAGTTCTGCCTGCAATGCCAAATGCATAGTATTTAAGCATCCTTTGCTTGAAGCAGTTTACATTGTAGGAGCATTTGAAGGTCGACGAAACTGAAAAAGTGAATAACAGTGTACAAAACTTACTCGTAATAGAGAATAGCTTGCTTCAGACATGATGTCACTGTTTCAGGAAAATCCCCAGGTTCCTGGTGACCAGCCTTCCCTGCACTTTTACCCTTAGCATGATAAACATTACCAAGATTATACAGAGCTCTTGCCTCCCCAACCTGTGAAAAAAAAAGGTAAGTATTACAGTACAGTAGCTCAAACCAAAAATTACGTCTTGAATACATATTGAATATACTGTATGTTAAATTATTCCAAATTCTTTGATCATCTTGTTAAAATACCCTTATTTTGTTTCTTTCATCACCTCAATTTATTGAATATTAAAAATTCATTTCACTGATTTAGAGCAGACTGTTTAAGTGAATGATTACCTCTACAGTCTGCAGTAAGTTTGGAAGACTTCTTTTTACAATATCTTTGTCTTTTATTCAAATTTTTCTGTGCTGAACAAAGATCACCTGAAACCTCACAATGCGAATACAACATTGCTTCTTTTTTCTTTTTCTCTTGTTTGCAGGAAGTAGATGAAGATGACTGTTTCCAAGGAAACCATAAACAAGAGAACAAAAGAGCTTACATCATTATGCATCCAATCAGGAATATGATCTTAAAAAACACAGCCGGAAAATGAAGATAATTTGAAAAAAAAAAAAGTAGCAAAATAACAAATTGGAAAGGTCTGACATGTATCTGTGGACAAGTACTTGCAAAAAATCGCAATCTTGCAATCAAGAGAGTCAAGTGAGAAATTGGGGTATGCCTACATCATCCGCATAGTCATATAGTTAAGCCATAAATGTACACTACTGTAGCTGCAGTCATGGAAGATGATAAACTTCAGAACTTGTACTCTTTACAGAGGTCAAAATAACAGGATCCAGACAGTCTCATGCTCCCTACAGGCTTTCAACAAGCTCTGAGATGTTCAACACAGAGGAGCATGATTGCTAATTTAGAAAGAGTCTGTCCAAAGCCTGCTTTGCAGGCTAACAGAGTACACCCATAATGGCCATAAATACTTCTCAGTACCACACAAAGTACAAACTATGAAAAAGATAGACTTCAGGCTTTCTTTCAATGTAACTTTTTTTCTCTTCACTAAATATTATGTTAAGGTAACTTGATAGCATTGACGATATGATACTTTTCCTCAATTTGGAATTTAAAAATCTGAAACTGATACAAGACAATTATTTTTCCAAATAGCACAATCATGAAGGAATTCATATGTGTTGCAGTACATTCACTTTCCCTCTCATTGTGATATCGTATTAACACTAAAAAAACATAATGCGATGACAGCCACACTTAATGTTCAATAAAATATTTGCGAGTGCTTTCACTTTTTGTGACCAGATGTCAATGGATACAGGTCTTACTAGGTTACAAGCATGTGCAGAAAGTATCAGATCCTACTGATGATAGCTAAATTATAAATCGAGGTGAACAAACAGGGGAGTTCAGAAATGTAAAACTGATAAAATCATGTGCAAAATTCATATAAATATGGCACACACTATAATGTTTTTGATAAGACATTCTCTTACAGTAAAATCAAACGTGTTGTTAAATAAAAAGAATAGACTAGCAGTGGTTAATTGGACTAATAACCGGAGCAAGGTCTCCTACCTATAAAGTACAAAAATAATGCCAAATTCTAGATCTACTGACAAGTAAAACATTTTCACTGTCAATTGGCAACCCTACATGTATCTGTGACCGTTTTAACAGAATGAATATTTTAAAAAAGGTGGCACCTAACTTCAGCAGAACAGACACAGCAATTGAAAAAGATGGTAATAGTCATGAAAAGGTCACTTAATCATCTGAAACTTTCACTGAAGTTCACTAAAACTCCCTCGTTTGGGAGTCTATGAGTGAGATACTTACCTCCTATTTACCTATTGCCCGCAATAACTGTCTGGCAAAAAACTAACTACTGTAGCACCGTACTAACCCCTACCCATAGAGGGCGCCTACCAACCCTAAAACGTCCTTCAGCATTTTTGAGGTAAGTATGAATGAATGAAACAGACCTAAAAATATTTAATAATGACGCTGTTCACTACTGCACACTATATAAACAAGTTTTGTTAACTTCATAAAATGTAAAAAAAAGCATGGCTCCAAACTTGAATTAATTCAATTATTAGACTTTTGTATAATCCTTTGCTTTTGACAGAATTTCTGGACTACTGCACTGTATCACTGATTACCACACCTCTGCTGTGATCTTTAATAGAAGCACACACTTTGGAAGCGTCGCATTTGATAGCAATAAGTAAAACGCAAATGGTTATTCTAACACAGGTGTTTATAATTACAATAGTCATGCATGGAAAGGCCATATTTCATCCAAAATTTTCATTCAAGATCTAGAATATATGATGATCCATACTGTACATAGTCTTAGTGTTTTGTAAAGTGTTTGTAGTTACCAAACAGTACAGAGCTTGAAACCAGAAAAAAGATCAAGTATGACTCAAAAAATTTACGTAAGTAATTAACATACTTGCCATTAAATCTTTCAGTCATCTCTCTCGCTGTCTCTCCAGACTGTTGTCTTAAATTGATAGACCTGTGATTGTAGTGCATTAAAACTACTTAACCTCTCCTTAGTGCAATGTCGTAAATCCGTCCTAATAAATCACGCATAAGCATTTAACCAATAACAACTAGTAAGAAAGCACTCATGTTAAGTAAATGAGAATCTTGACAAATTCAGAGCTACTGGTAACTATTGCAGAGCTACATAGTGGTTTACTTTTTTCAGTAATGTTCACTGTACACTGTGTATTACTGTTTTCTCTTTCAGGTTTCCAGATTGAATGGACACACTGTACCGATAGCAAAAACAGAGTATTTAAGACCTGTATAAGTTTTTTTTTTTTTTTTTTTTTGTTGATAGGGTTAGCACTGTAGGTCACTTAATCCTGTTGTTTGACAGAGAAGACACAGGTTCCACAGGTGGGGTTACAGGTATATCGCGCACTTCAAACTGAAAGCATATGTTTCTTTTTAAAAGACAGCATTAATTACACATATTTTGACACTTCCTTTAAAACCTTTTAATTCATTGCGGTATATCTGGCAAAACAAAACCATTTCAAATTTCAGTTTTTCAAACCACAACTACATGAAATATTTTGGGTACTGTACCATTATCACAGGCCAGGATGCTGACATATGATACATTTGTTTGTTTTTCTAACCTGGTATATTTATGTACATCCTCGAAGTACAACCTTTTCTTATGAAATTGTACCCAGGTTTAAAATTTGTTGCCAAGACAATACAGCCAGTTATACTTAGAACTAAAGTTTGGTCAATTACTGTAAATAAAGGTACATGAAAAAAAAAAAAAAAAAACTACACATCTGTCTGGATGTGGTCCAGGGATGCTACATCCGCATTTTTAATCCCCAAAGTGATAGTTCTGGCCTTTTTTTTACTTTGGATGACTGGAGGAAAATCACAGCACAATGTATGACTTATGTAAATACAGTAACTTTCTGGAGCACTTTTTGATCAAAGAACATCACAAACTACTTTCAGAAAAAGATAACTTTTTAAGGAGCTTTTAAAGTTTTTGATCAATTGTGGCTTTTGTGATTGTGGGATACACTGAGGCAAACCGGACATCAGAAGTCACCTGTATGCACATTCACTTTTTCATAATGACTAGTAGACTGTAATCTTTGCATACACGTTTAAATTTCAAACAGTTTCCATCATAAAAACCAAAATTGATTTACACCATTATTATCAGGTAAACTTCACTTCTACACAAAAAACGGCATCTACAATACTATCATGATGATGATATTTAACAATTTTCTTCCCTAAACTCAATGCATAAACTGAACAAGTGTAGCATCATGCATTATTGTTCCAGTCTAAAGAATCAATAAATCAATGGCAGTTATATCTCCAACTATACCAATGAATAAAAAGCCAAAAACAAAAGCAGGAAAAAGTTCAGACTTCAACAAAATTAAATTTAGCTTATCATGGAAAGGTAAAAATTCAAAAAAAAAGAATGAAAGAAAAAGGATTGTAAAGAAACACTGCAACAGGCTACAGCCTACAAGAGTATGAGATGGATGCATCTGTATAAGGGGAAATTTCAAAATGTCACAGTTCAGCTGCGGTACGTAGGTCTTGGCATGTACAGTACTACATATACAGGGGGAAAGAACAACACAAGTCTAGCTGGATAATGCTAGGCACTGATTTCTAATATTTCATCACAATTTACAGTATTTATAATGAAGGTAGTTGGGCTAATAGCCTATGCAAATAACCAGAGTTAGGTGATTGACAAAAGACAGAAAATATCTTACAACACAACTAGTAATTTTTATTTATGATGAGTTTTAACAAGACCAGGACGAAGTAGCGTTTAGAGCACACATGTAAACCCCAGTGAGAACCTCTTTATTTGGAATTACTGCTTATACTTGACTCAGCAGTAACTTTTTTTTTATGTGTGGGTAAGTTTTGCCCTATTTATGGCATATATCAACTACAGTACAGTATAAGTTTAACCATGGCTAATGTGCAGGACTTCCCAAGCACCAAATTTATCTTGACTCACATCAAAATACAACCACTCTATATCTATGAATGAACAAATACTATTAAAATATAAGCCAATCACCTTCACCCATGGGTTAAATGGGTACTTACTTGTCATTGTGAAAGCTCTTTATCTGCTAAAAATGGGCAGATTGTCTGTGGGACAAGTTTACCATTGACCAAGAACAATATTTGTAAAGCACTTTGAGCACTTGGTGGTAAAGCCCTGTATAACTCGCAGCCACCATGCTATCAACTTGACAGGGTATTACCACAAGTACGTAGGGTTACATAATGTAAACACTCAGGAGGTAAGGAAGGGTGATATAGATATAATTATTGTCCATACTTTCTGTACCAGTCATTAGATAAATTTTTCACCAAAAAAAAATGTCCTGAAATAAGAATCCCACCGAAAAAAATTTTTGAGACTGTTTAGTTTTGAGAAAGGGAAGAAAGAAGACAAGCTACTGGTCTTGAACTGTTTTGGTGAGTGGTGAAGCATAGCCTCTCAGGCAGAAGACACAGGACTGAATACCAATCAAGTTCTGCCACAGATTACCCGAGTATGAAACAGGCTGGGATAACAACAGTGGCTTTGTTTGTGAATGCCTTAAGTGGCAGCACTGGTCGTAAGAACCACAAGAATTAGCAACAGATTTCTGGAATGAACAGATAGTAAACAACTTACACGAATACTGGAGCAACTTGAGCATTGCAGAAGGAATGGCAAGGTCCATAACAGTTCATAATCTAAAAGTGGTAAATATAGCTGTCACTGAGGACGTGGTGTCAAGTCAAATCAAGGTAGCTTAATTGCAGATTGAGTACAATTCAATAGATGAAAAACAGTTTAGCAAAGTATGTGATTTATGTAATTTCCAGAGGAAGTAGCTCAAAGTACTGTATGGGGTATGTTTTTAGGCATGCAAAAATAATTAAGCAAAACTATCTTGCTAAATATGCAACGCCCTTCCCAGTACACGTTAAATAAACACTAAGTAGGCTATTACAAGCAATGATGTGCACTGGTCAGCACTAGTCAATTGTCTCCAGGATTCCACTGCCCTGACCTTACGGAGGTACATACAAAATGAATGATTACAATGTCATCTTAATTGCCTGAGTAAAGTACAGACCTTACACTATAGAGATAGTAAAACTTAACTAGTGGTAGACCTACTTCACCTTTAAAGTTTAACTACATCTAGATAAACAACAGGCCAGGCTATAAAATGTTACTATCAAACTTTGACAACACTGCATGTACATTAAGTAATGTGAGTAAATGGATGAATGATACATTCAAGCAATACATGAACATTATATATGAACGTTGACTGGTAGACAACAGTACAACGTTGGCTGCATGCATGTAAAAGTCCCCACATAATGTGGCATGAGACAATTCAGCTCTGCACATAGCATGTAGCAAGTTGAGGGTG
This sequence comes from Actinopyga echinites, assembly GCA_010015985.2. Lineage (NCBI taxonomy): Eukaryota > Metazoa > Echinodermata > Holothuroidea > Aspidochirotida > Holothuriidae > Actinopyga > Actinopyga echinites. The sequence goes on from JAAAJZ020000005.1 coordinate 227,132, forward strand.
CTCTATGGTAATATTCCTACCCATTTGTCTCCCTTTCATTACCAATAGCAGAGGCACAAATCCCAGTAAGGGAAGAAGAGGAGGGGGCAGTCTCCACAAACTGCATACGGGGGGGGGGAGAGTTCAACTCCAATTTATTTGTTCCATTATTTTTGTGGCTCTACAAATATTCTAGTGTTCAACTCATAGCTACAGGGAAAAAAAAGCTGAGTGCCCCTAAAGTGACTTTCATTACTGTACATTAATTGATGATCCTAGATTTGAACCCTCTCCTCTCCCCCAACCTATTCCAATTGATAGTGTTTACCTGTGTACAACAGAAATGTTTTGTCCTACTTAAGCATTGAGATTCCCTACTGTAAGTTGATCTTTAGCTGAATGTATTACAAAACAACAGAAGCTGTTCTGACAAAAAAAGTTAATCTATCATTGACTGCAATTCAAGTCACATTGGATAAAGATTGATAAATACACTGCCACCATATGAAGCAGTTAAAAATATCTAAATCTTACTACTGTGTGAACATAGGAATTTACATGTGTACTGTACTTATCTACTCCAGATACCTAAACAGTATTATATTACAGCAATGAACTACTATACAAAATTTATAAGCCATTTGTAATCTGTAAAAAGTACAGTGCACATTCTGCTGTATGGCATTGACAAGTACACAGTATCTTGGGTGACAGAGTACGCGCTTGGCTCTGCATGTGTTCGGTAGTTACAGTATATTTGACAGGGATCTGTTCAAAGTGCTGTCACTATGTCTCCTTTGATGAATCACAGTACATAATCAATGGTGTGTACATGTATGACGCCAGAGTCTGATGAAATGTACACATTGTGCAGTAACATGTACACTATAAACGAAGTATCTAAATATTTGCATGACAAACATGTACCCTAGTACATTCAAAACTATACACTGAAGGGGAAGAGCCACAGAATTCTGGCAAAAAAGCTGGCACAAAAAATTAATTCTAAAACATCTGAAAAACCAGGAACCTTAAGTAACTGTTTTATGAATCTGCAACACAATCTCTCACTCCCCCTACCTCAAAGCAGGGAGTTGCTAGTAGGACCTGAAAGTCCCTGCTCAAAGAAGGTTACATACATCAAAGAGTGTGTTTGTTCAGTAGAAGCCTAGAAGGCAGGATTAAAGAGAGAGAGGTACAGCACCACACACGGTAATGGATTCTACAAGTCTTCTGTTTCCGGCGTCAATGAATTATAGAATGACTTTTCATGAATCATAGCACTTTATCAGCAGAAGTCTAACTGATCTGATGACAGTTGCAGGGTGCAGTAACAGTATTTATAAACCCTACAGTAACTTCTCCCCCAACTACTCAGACAGACTACAGTACCTAATTCTGCTGTTCGGTATTAATCACATTTACAGTACTGTACATATTTGGCATTTTTGAACCTGAATAAATAATGCACAGTCACACATAGTGAGACAACTATGACTTTGGTATGGAAAACTCATCCATGAAATCTTTTTTTTTCCCACATTTAACTGTAACTTAGTAACAAGGCTGAAAATACAGGCTCCTCCAGTGTGGACCAGTGAGTTGCATTCAAATATTTTGAAGTAATCATCATACTGTAGGTAAAAACTTTTGTCTTCATTTTAGTGACTTTATCACCATTCAGTTCCTCCCATAAACGTCAATTGCTGTATTCTTACCCACATCTTTTCCAAACTAAACAACGACATTAATGAAAGGTACACATTTACAGATTAACAGGTTAAATTTTTGGTGGTAATACCTCCTTGAAGACCATGACGCACAGACATGAAAAATGAACTATCTTCTTGCATTCTCACAAAGAGGGGCTGAAAAAAATGTTGACTTTCCAGCATGCAAGTGTAATTTGTAATTTCCCACCTTTTTATGTACATTCCCGTATGTACTGTACAAAAAATATCCAACCCCCTTTCCCTATTGCCAATGGCCCAACATGTCCCTATAAATACCCAAATTACCCGAAAGAAGCTTGTCAGAATCCCTGATTTATTCCAGCAATGCTCACAAGTTTCTTGAAAAAATTCAAACAAATGTTTTTCTTTATAACACACTTCATGCCTTGATAAAAAAGAAAAAAAAAAATAAAAACATGAAAGAAGTCTCATATGGTACAGTGTCTGTAAAATATGGAGGGCAATGGTTTTAAACATGGTTTCAAAATATAAATGACAAATTCTTGTATGATTTTATAAGAATTAATATGCCCTTATAGCATACATGTGTACAAAACAGGTATTGCAATTGCACCTAGGTCCTACTGATGGCCATCTGCATAACTTATGCCTTGTAAATTAGTGCAATGACACACCAGAAAGTACAGTCTGAAGATTGTCGACATGTCCGTTTATAATCATGCTCCCCTAAAAGTATTGGTAATTGCACTTGGATCGATATACAAATGCACTTAACAAAATAATCTCCAGTGTGGAGGTTTGATGGAGAACTAGACACTCCAATCACACTCAAGTTTTTCACTTTTTCTGCCTTTTCCTTTTCTTACGAAACCCGATCTATAAAGCCTTGCTATTGATTTTTGTTTCTCAAGAGATATGAGTATGTGGGTTAATATAATTTTTATTTTTTATAATGTACCTCATCAGTAAGGACCTATTATGGATTTTTGCTGATAGGGCTCATTTGCAGTGCTTTCATTATATGTAACACACATGGATGGCTGAAACTGAACTGCACCTTTTTCATCCCAAGAGATTAAAATCAGTAAAATACTCATTTATGATTGCATGATAGTATAATGAAATTCACTAAGAAAGTTCTTCATTTGAAGTATCTGTTTTACCGGCAGAGATTTCCAGAGACCTACATAGGCAGGTGTAACTCCCAGTCTTGTGTAGCTAATACTACTGTACAAAGGTGAAGTATCTCATTCTCAGGTAGTGAGGACGAGTACATTCCCTTTATATGAGAACGAGTACAGAATTCTGCAATGGCATCACTAGGAACTTTTAAAAATTGTGAGTATTAGTTTAAAAGAGTTAACTGAAGTCGACCTAATACCCGCTCCCTGCAACTTTGGGAAGAGCATCATTTAAATATACATCAGAGGGAGATGACCTCTAACACTGAATTTTAAAATAATCCACAACTTTTCCCCAAATTAGGAATTGAAAAAAAAAACTTCAAAAATGAGCACTTTTTTTACGTTAACTAAGGTGATTTGTTCAGTTCAATTGGCATCTTAACTGACTGATTCAGTTTTTCAGACTATGCTGCACATTGCCCTGCGGCCTGAAGACTAGACAGATTTCAGAATTTATCTGCTTGCCAATTGGAAAAGTGAATCCCCTGGAGAAGGTAGAGCACTTATGGTATATAATCCCTTGCTGTACTGTAGCATTCAAAATGGTGAGGACGTACAGTTTGTGTAAATCCTGTCTTTATGGTAGGAAGTTTGAGTGGGTGGGAAAGAGGTGACATTTCAAACAATTGGGGCCTGGCAAATGGGAGGTTGAGAAATTAAGTGGAGGTTGGAACCGATATAATTTTCCCATCCAGAACTGGAGGAATCTTGACTTAAGCGAGTGCTTGATTCAACTTCGACATTGTGAACCTTGGTCAAAAATTGAGTAAGAGATAATAGTACCATTATGAGACTGAACTTCAGATTATTGATAACGACCAGTGCTTGGGTCCAATTTCATATCGTTTTTGAGAATAAACATTTTAGCAGGAAACTAGAAGTCAAACTGTTCTATAATTTTAATTGACAACTGAAAGATGCAGAAACACATTCACCTGTTCACACTAAATGGGGAAGGGTTTACAAACTGAAATAAACTTTTTTAAGTATTCACTCATAGTTTACAAAAGAAAAACAAAACATTTTTAAGGCCATGTACAGCCTTGTTTGGCTTGATGAACACTGAACAACTCCAAGCATGGAATCCGAGCAACTAACAAGTAGAAAAGACCACTGGCTGTAAAGAAGACTTTCGGCAGTTAGAGGGCTCAAGATGATTGGGCCCAACAAGGTGATCAGTGCCAGATTAGGTAGACTACCAATCCTTGGGCCCATTCCACAAAGAGTTACCCACAATCTTAAGTATGATTTACTGTTGACTTAGGTACCGGGTATCAGACTTAAGATTGTGCGTAACTCTTTGTGGAACAGGCCCCTGGCCTCGAAAGCTGGGTTAGGGTGATGATAACTGTGGGAGTGCTAACGAAGGCGGATGTATAAAATTCAATTTTCTCTGAGGATTTTGAAACATTC
>JAAAJZ020000005.1:259834-276853 GCA_010015985.2 Actinopyga echinites
TTGGAATTAATGTTAAAGCATTACAAAACTAATAAAAAGCACAAAATTTTTTGATCACTCTTGTAAAAATCTGGGGGATGATTGTGTAGGCCATCCCCCCTTGTCAAAAATCTGGGGGGATATGTCCCCATCCCCCCGGGATTTCCGCCTATGTATGTGTCTCATTACCCGATGTAAAAAAACAAATGTCGGGCGATTTTGACTATATATGAAGACGGCATTAAAATATCAGAAAAATACCGATATAAACATGTACCTTAACCATTAATATGAGTATGCACAGCGTTAGTCAATAAGTGTCTCAGGATCAAAAATATTAAGCAAAAGGAGTTCTATTATAGAATGATCGCAATTCTAGTGATGTTAAGTTTCCTGTGATTAGAATTGCCTCAGAAATTAGATTTCATTATTTTAGGTAACCTATTTGTTAAAAATGCGATGGAGTTTCACATCAAACACACTAAATCTTAGCGATATTTACATAAAATTTGGACTTTTATTTTAGTTCGGTTGAACGAAACGATTCTTTGGATAAAAGTAGTTTGCTGTGGTAAATTAAATAAATTAGAATATATTTGAAATGCAATTACTCTAACTAATTGACTTCTCTTACTTGCAGGATGCTAATTTAGCTTCGACAAAGAATTTCTCGACAGAAGTGAGTAATGTTATAAACAATGTTTGTCAAACATAAACACCACATTCATGATTTTTACGTACATAGATAACAGTCGATCTTACAGGTGTCAGAAATAATATAAATTCTTGAGCCAAATGTCAGAAATATGAATTGCATTTGAACCGTAGTACCTGCAGTGAACCAAGATAGGACGAGCCTCCACTTCTTGCAAAACTTTAACCCGCTGAACAATGTCAAAAAGGCCTGCGGTATCCTCCGGAACACTTCCGTTTACCCACCCATGAAAATGCACTTGTTGTACAGTGCGACATTTGTTGTCATCCTTTAAAACAATTGACACAAATATATATATGTGAAACACGTTACTAGGCGAGGAATAGCTTGATCACACGAATGAACAAGTGATGATTATTTCTGAAGTGATTTTCGCAAATGAATACTTTTCAAAGACTATACATAGATACAATTACTTAATGATCACATTAAAGATTAAGACAGACGTATTTGCACATGCCTACAAGGCCCGGAGGCTATCTGCACCACACATAAGTAAGTAACATGCAAACATAATACGTATTACAGGTACCATAAAAAGGTTGGTTTTTTACGTTTTTGATGACGGTCATTTTCCTGATGGTGTACGAATCATAAGTATGTGATTCCATCCAAAGTACCGTTAAGTTGTCCCAGATACTACTAGTATTTAATTTTGCAGGCCAGTACCTCGAGCAGGGCTCCTGCGGACACAAAGTTGTTTAATACTTCGTCAATGATAAACAAGAACATTTCACGCCCAGTTGAAGGTGTAACGTCTGGTTTCAAATTAGAAGCAGTTAGACTTCTGCCAAAGTCTTGAGAAGTATGGTACACAACCGCATGTACAAGATAGGACATTAACAAGTTCTCGATCGATCTCACCTATTTTCTTTTTGGGCACCATGGTTCCTTGCTGAATTTGATGAAACCACCGATGTTGGTAGACAAAGCACTGAAGGGGGCAACATGGGTGTCAGGTACATGGGGAGGCGACAAATTTGTAGCAGGAGGCGAAGGCATATATTTGCAAATGTACCGAGTGACTGGCCAATTGAGCAGTTTTCTTTGAGGGTCAACCCCTATGCTGCAATAGTACCATCACATTAAACTTATGTACGAAGTACGAAGTATCGTAGTTTTGGCTAAATTGTTCCCACAGGCTGGTAAAACTAACACCGAAACCTTTTACCCCTTTCCAAGTGGTAAATCTGGCTATGGGCTTGAGCAGTACATGAAGTAGGGTGGAAAATTTTCACATAGATACTATGTGATGAAATCAGCCACAGGCAGCAGCAGAGTTTCTGTCAGTTTCACACACTCAAGCAATGATTACAAATCTATGGCAATGGCCTCATCGAAGTGGCCAGGTTAGCATTATTGGGACATAAAGTAATTCTATTAAGATCACATCTCAACCTCTTTGCACTGCTAGACTGTTATGGTTGACATTACAAAGTGTAAACTGAAAAGTGTCATTTCACCTTTCACCTTTAAGAAAGCATGACAGGGTTAGGTGTCTAGATCACTTATGAATGACCAGCTATTGTATATCAACTATGAGGGCTGTGGGTTACCAGACAATTATTCCCTGGTTAAGTACCACCTTAACAATTACTCTCCCAGACATTCACCTCGTAATCTACACCAGGGCAAATAGCACCTGTCCAGGCTCTTATTGACTGGGGGTAATTGTCCTGGGGAATACTGTTCAGGGGGTAATTGTCTGGGAGGGTATATGGTTTTTAAGGTAGGTTTGGAGACTGCCTACTGTATAAATATTTCAATATGGTACACACGATGCATTGAGGAGGTTGTTTGATGTTCAAGCCAAGTGATTTGCGAAAATTGACTGGTATTTTGAGTCTTGCAATCTATACAGCTAGCACACAAGTTCCTTGAAGGTTGCACATGGTTTATTCCCCATATTTCATGATTTTAAACTTGGATATAGCAGCTGTGCCAAAGTTTAAGAAATAACAAAAAGTACTTATAATTTCTGTTCAGCAATAACTTTATTCACATATTGTACAAGGCAAGGTGGCAGGTCAAGAGGCAAGTAAGGTTAAATCTGGTGATATAAATATATGCTTTGTCTATAAAACAGTACTGCATCAATTTATTTGATATTACCTAAGTAGCAATCTGAGGGTATGGGTGGAAACTTGTATGTCATTTCAACTGTTGTTCAAAGGAAAGTAAACATGAAATCATTGGTACTCTATACAAGCTGGTAATATAGTTGATATATATATTAAGTTGTCCATAAAACAAGACAATATGAACATGTTTGGTATTACTTATAGCTACTTGAATATTAGATATCGTACTAACTCTAAAAACATGTTTTCTATTATAAACGCCACCTCCCCCCTAGCCTTCCCCAAATTGCTGAGGAAAAAAGTGGCAAATCTACTGGTATTTTGTAAAGCACGAGGGAGAATCGCTGTTACTAGTACAGAAAACAGAGACACAGGAAGACAGGTGGACTGTAGGTCCCCTGACGTGAACTGACATTTTTGAATTACAGTCATTAGTGTAGCATCTACAGCATCTTAGCACTGTAAGCTTCTGTAATGGTGATATTGAGGTAAGATTTTTTCAGTTACCCTTAAATGTGACTGTAATAAACGCTACCCTTGACAATTTCCAGCCCCCGGGTGTTCCTTAAAGTAAGTTATACGGGTGAGAGTGGGAATTCGTAGCTCATTACAACTGTTGTTGTTAGGATAGCTGAGTATAGCAAATTATTGATTTTCAAGCTCAGAACAAGTTGACAAATGTAAAAGTAGTCTATAAAACAGTACTGATGAACTTTTTGACACTACCTGTAGCTGTTAAATACCATAATAGTTTCAGTTAGGGTGAGGGTGAATACACGAAAATAGTGGTACTCAGCATAGAATATAGTTGAAAGACATTAACCATACTTGTCAAGTAAGTGATGATATGTGAAAACGTTGATACACAGCAGACACTTGGTACCAGTGGTTTACTTGTAACCATTTTTGACCATTTAAAAGTAGATGTCATCATTCATGTATATTAATTAAAATCCCACTGTTTTGTAATGCTATCATCTTTACTTATGGATGGATATCATTAAGCAGCTTTTCATAAGATGATGGATGATACTTAATTGAGGCTGTATGGTATCATACAACTGCCTTCTCGATAGGCGGACTATGCACAGTGAGCTTTATTGCACTGCACTTGTTGTAGTACTATAGTTATAATTGTTAGTATTTAGAAAGACATGTTGATATGATGGAAGAGATGAGCTGTTCTTTTCTTGAAAGACTCAAGGCAGGAAGGTTTTGTGATTACAGAAAGGAGCAAATTTTGGAACACTTTTCTAGTCAGTCAGGGTATATAAAAACTTTGAGGTAGTTGGGGTGAAGAAAACCACCCCATTACAGGCCACAAGAAATAGAGAAATTTATTTTTGTCTTGTGTACATGAAAACTATCATTCCCAGTTGACTGTGACATACAGTATACCTATTTCATTATTGATATTCACCTGGCCTGAGTACTGGAGAAAATTTGATAATATTGAAGTTTTGAGCATTTGTGTTTTAACTTTGTGCTATGAAATATACTGATAGAAAGCTAATTTTTTTCTTTGTTATTATAGCAAGATGTGTATTCACATCATGGGTATAGGAGCCCACTTTGATATGGGGACCTTAATTACTTCTAAATCAACTTAATATTTACATTACATTACATTACATTACATAGCCTAGCTATGCTGTTTTAGAGGGGTGGCTGACCCTGTCCCTCTTTTTCCCCACCCTGCCCTTCTCAGGATTTTTATAGGGTTTTAGAAGTACAGTAACCGGTAAATAATGGATTGGGTGAGTGATAACGGCCAACCAAAGGGTAACATGCTGTCACTGTATCAAAAGAATTAAAGTCATGTTTGCCATGTAGGCTTCAAAACATAGGAGTACCATATTTTGCATGTGCACATGGTCCCTTATATTCAGTCTCAGCCCTGCTTGCTATTCAATGAGGCTAGGGGTCTGTAATTACTTAATTGTAAGTTAGGTCCTGGATTGGCCTAATGTTGTAGCCTATCAAACTTGTATTTAGTAGTGTGTACTGAACTGAGCTTTGGCCTCCAGAGTTGATCCAGCAAGGAATGCTTATGTCGTTCTTGTCTACTGCTTGGCTTGATTACTGGAATTTTTACCCCAAAATTAGAAATATTAGCAATTTTGAGGTTTTCAACATTGACTTAAAACTTTATAGTAAGAAAAATACCAGAACTGGTAGCAAGCTAATTTATCCTCTGTAATCACAGCAAGGGGTGTATTCACAATAAAACCAGAACTTACAGCAAGCTACTTTTTCCTTTATCATAGAAAGATGTGTATTCACTTAAAGCATTACCCTTTTATTTGTTATTTTTTCCAAATTACCTGGATTTTTTGTTGTGATAAAGTGTGCAATCGCAGTAAAGAACGCGTCTTTTCTACTTTGGCATGGCTTTTATTTGTCCCTGGATGTTGAACACACTTCTCCAATAAATATGGTCCAAAAAATACCAGAACTGATAGCAAGCTAATTTATCTTTTATCATCACAGCAAGAGGTGCATTTACATTACAACCATAACTTTTAGCAAGCTAATTTTTTTCTTTGTTATCATAGGTAAAGGTGTATTCGCATAAAGCAATTATGAAATCACCCTCTTCATTTCGCTCGAGATATTGAACACACTTTCGTACATAGTTGATCATCTGAGGAGGCATGCTTGAATGTTCATGTACATCATCTAAGAACCAAAGTATTACACTACTACTTAGATAACTTTAGGAGGTGCTAGATCAACCTAATATTTACATTACTACTTAAAATAACTTCAGGAGGTGCTAGGTTGGCCTTTTGTTCTAGGTACATATATGGAGCTTAGAGTTTGAGGGTATTTTTCGCTGCTGGCATTGTTTTGTTTTTAGTAGGAGGAGTGGCAGGTGGTGTTTCTTTCATGTCTGATATCGTTGTTCCTTGAACATCAAACTTGTATTCAGTAGTTCCTATTGAATATAGCTTGTTTTCCAGAGTCGAACCAGCAAGAAACAGGTTTTTTTCTCTGATGGGAGGGTGAGTTGTTTTAGGTCATCCTGGTGGAGAACTGTGAACAGGATGTTTTCTTGTTCATCTAGTTCTGCACCAATAATTGGTGACAGCACTTGAAGTGTCTGTGGTGCATGAATCTACAGAGAAATGAAGAAAAAAAAGCATATTAGATACTGTACAATTGTTTGAAGGTTTTTGCTTCAGTATAGAGGGTTAATTTGTTATGTTAGTGTTTAGAATTCAAACAGCAACTTAGATATAGGGGTAGTAATACAGGGCTTGTGAAATTGGGTGATTGAGTGCCCGAGGGTTCTGCCGTTTTTTATGACTTGGGCTCCAGGAAGTGATAAATTGCACATGAGAACATGCGTGACAAGTCACCCTGAGTTTCGGTCTTAATTATATAGTCAACAGACAGTAAAACAGCCATTGCTAAACTTGGCCCGATCATCAATGCATTGCCTGAGTAACCTGAACGAATAGCTTGCCACAGACAAAGGAAATTAGCTCAGCATAGTGTCTCTACTATCGCTTTGCTGGGCTAATCTCTCCTTTGTGCAAATGAGTTTTAGTAAGTAAATTTTGTTGTAGAGACAAATAAAGTGTCCCATTTTTTTGCTTACATTGCAATAGTTGATATCCCTGCAATGGCTCTTTGTATTTTGGTATGATAGGGTACACATAACAATGGGGGAACAGGAAAACACTTATTAGTACTGAAAGAGGTAGTTCCTTTTCATCTTTTATTTGCATATTTGGGTAACCATCGAAATCTATCAGGCAACCAGAACTTATTAATCTCAGAAGATGGGTTGTTTGACAGGGCCACTATTTTGCAGAAAACGTTCAAGCAGTGATAACTTAAAGGGCAAATCTTGTCATCTAAGACAACTTGAATTCTCCCATACAATTTGAAGCCCCTTCCATAATTATAAAAGACTCCTCCTTGTGCAAGCACAAACCAATTTTATTGCTGAAGGCTATGGCCTGTTGAGCATACAAGGCTATAATTTGTAGTCCAAGTGTTCTCTCTGAATTGTGTGGAATGTGAGCTACTCTGCATCTTTGAATATTCAAACTTTACTGTCAATCAAAAAACAGTAACCAACTGAGAATTATGGTGTGATGAGAATTGCCCTTTAAGCGATCTGAGTAAACATGATGCTTTTTGAACTTTTAATGTTGGCCAGTCTTATAAAGGGAAAATGCAGTCACCCCAATCAGAGTAAGTATATGCCCTGTCACCGATCTAGTTTATTAATGGTTCATTTGATCTTGTGACAACATTTTTGCTACTGAATTGCCCTATTCAAGAGAACTTTTCCCTGCTTTACCTTTTGTTTGTAATAGTTATGTTCAGAAGGTCTTCAGAGGTCCTTTTAATCCAATACAAGGAGATTTGCAAGAGTTTTCCAATTTTTGAAAGCAAGTTTTGGGGTGACTGCCTATTGTCTTCTACAGTATATAGTACTCACTTCTTCAGTCTGATTGTTTGTAGAGATGAGTAATAGATGTTAATGGAATGAGGAAGAACTGGAGAGTTGTAATTGAACTTACTGTTATGATGGTCTGGTTGGTCGTTGAAATGGCCAGCTGTTTTAGGTATTGGTCATCTTTCACAATTACATGGGTCAGGGTGATTTTGTCTCCTGCCTTTGCTGGTGATGTGGAAGCATTGTTCCACAATGCTACCGGTCGTACAGTGCCATCTTCGGCTATTTTGATGTTTCTTACTTGTTGCCCACTGGCAACTGATCGTGAAGTTTCATCCTGTGCAGACAAGAATACATTGATATTTACAGTAATGTCGATTGTTCTACAACTAGAATTAGGGTGAAATTTGTGAACTGAGTGTGGAGTCTTAAGCAGGTGACTTTTTAAATTTGTTGTGTTGAAAATTTTGTACAGCGTTGTTTGTAATGCTGATTGACAAAGTAAGATCACATATCTGGTAAAACTTGGAAAAAAGAGAAGAATGTACAATAATGCTTGGTGGTCATAACAGCATTAAGAAGAATGAGAATTATGGGGATTTTGTATTAAGTGAAGTAGTTGTTCATGGTTGAATTTCACAAACTGTACTGTGTATCTCTCTGCATAGGGTTACCGCCCGCGAGACCGTAGGTCCGCGAGACCGAAGGTCCGCGAAGCCGAAGGTGAATTAAGGTCCGCGAGACAGTGAGACCTAACGTTTATGGTTGGCCATATATATATATATATATATAATGTACAATGACTCAAGAAATACAGACTGAGTTTAACGTTGACTGAAATCACGATGGCTTCATAAATGTACATAAAGTTCTTTTCATACTTTGACGTCTAAAAACCGGAAATGACGTCATATTGTTGCTTTCGCTGTGTTGATCGATAGCTCTTGGCCGGGACAACATGTGTGACAAGTTTAGTGCAAATCGAGTTCAATTTAAGCAAGTAAACGCTCACAATAGGGCATAGCTAGGGTTAGCGATAACTTTTGTTTTGGAAAGGTATGGACCCCAACTTAAGAACTTCAATACATCAATATTAACATTTCGCTGGTCGAAATTTTGCGTTTTTTGTGATTTGAGCGCGGACTGACTTTGCATTTGACCTTGACCCTGACCCCTGAGGTCACATAAGGTCGTGTTACCTCCTGTCAGTGTTTTTTAATTTCGGTCTCGCGGACTTTCGGTCTCGAGGACCTTCAAACCAGTTACAACGATCGCCCATATGCTTCAATGCAATTTCGGATTCGCAGACCTTCGGTCTCGTGGGAAACCCATAGTACTATACAGGTCATGCAGACATGTTCACATAATGGAAAAGCTATTATCATCGTTTTCATAAATAGTGGGCAAACATCAGTTTGTACTATATTTTGACAATATTCCTTACCTGAACAATTTCTCCAGACACTGTCAGGAGCTTAGTTGGAGTGCCGGGTTTGGGAAGTTGCACATCTTTTAAGGCAATGAGTTGTGGTGGTGGGGGATCGACGAGGTGTTGTGCATGCTCCAGTATCTGCTTGGTTAAATTGCTTAGAGCAGGGGCATTGATGACCTTTGTTTTACTGTTAATTATGAGGCAAGATCTGCCTTTGTGAAAATCTCTCAATAGGACTGTGTTGCCTTTCACTAGTTTGGTCTTGACGTCCTTGTTGTAACATACAGCTTTGTATGCAGCGGTATTGTCAGCAATGCCTAAGTTTAGTACATCGGCTTGAACTTTTGTTTGTACGATGTAAACTTTCAGTGCCTTGGGATATGGGCCAGTGGATTGTCCCGATTGCAAGAGGTTTTCCAAGGTGTCCATCTGCATGAAAAACAAGAAATACGATAGGCATGATAGTCAGTTTTTTGGCTTTTCTTTTCTTTTTTGACATATGTATCACTGTTTCATTTACTGAAAATTCAAGATTTCATGAAATGTGAAAAGTACAGCATTTGAATCTTTTTACTGATAAATGTGATTGACTGTATTAATTTCATCCTTATAATGGTTTAGCTTGGAAGTGATTGCAGTACGGAACTATTTTAGATGTTTGTAGATCAGTATGATGCGTATGAGGAAGTGACTTAAAAAGTGAGAGCTGATAATTGTGAATAAAGGTTGTGAACTTTTTATTTTATGGTGCTGTTTAAACAGCATAAAGGATATCTGGTAAGCAAAGTTGATTTAACTTGTTGTGCTTGAAGGAGAGTTTTGCAAAGAAATCCATGTTGCTTTGTGATCACTGTAATAGCTCAGATCTAGAACTCCTGTTTCAATTATTTTTCCGCAAGTATGTTTGTGTAGATGTGATCTAAGCATGAGCTGTAGTCTGTTGTAACAGCATGTATGATTTGTTTGTATTTGAATGTTTTTGTGAATAAAGATAGAATAGTGTTTTGGTCTGGTGTATTTTGAAGTAGATCAACATTAAAATCTCCAGCAATTACTGTTGGTTGCGTGTATGGTCTATGTTACTTAGGAAGTTACTCAATGCTTCACTGAATTGTTGCATGGGAACCTTCCTAGATCTGTAAATGAGTCCTATTTGGATAGTTCCAGCACATGTACGTTTGGTTGTCAGAGTAATTTCAATGTTATTTGTGTTTTGTGTTTGTTCAGTCAGTGTACTAGTGATACCATTGCTAGTGTAGATTACAGTGCCATATGGAGAATTTGACACAGGAGCATGCCATGGGAGGTTCCTGAAAAGTGTAAATCCCTCAATGTACAGCTGATCATTTGTTATTTCTTCTGATAGATGACATTCAGTAAAAAGTAGGATGTCAGCAGATGTGATTATCGTACTGTCTTGAATTATGTCAGAAATGTGTCGTTTCAATGACCTTACATTTTGATGTATGATGGTGGTGCTCTCACTACTTGAAGACAGACGGTTGCACGCTTTCAATGATCGCAAAGAACGTAGGTATTCTACTTCTTTGATGACATGTGGATCAACTTTAATGTTTTCATGATTGAGATTAAGAATGTATAATCCATTTATGGAAGTCACTCTACTTAGTGCAACATAGTGGATGTGACATAGTGCAGTACCTGACAGATCAACAACTATCTCTTTCATTGTATCTCCTTGACATCTGTGGACCGTCTTTGCAGTTGCAGGTCTGAGGGGGAATTGTTTTCGCATAACTTCTACATCCTTGTTGCGGCCAGTTCTGAACTGTCGACTGACTCGTGTAATTGGTGTCCATGTTGAAGCTATTTTAGAATGATACAATTCCCTTTTAGAGTGTCGACATGTTTTACCTACAGAAATGTCATCAAATTGTACCCAGATGGTATGAACATTGTAATCTTGCATATTTTCTATATACCTGATTACACCAGAGGCACCATTGATCATTCCATCTTCAACTGAAATGTTGAGACAAAGGTCTACTCGTTGGTCGATGCCTACAGATAGTTTGGTCATTAAGCCTGATGTTTTATGAGGGTTATCTGGTATGGAGGTCAGTATTTTTTGTTTCCCTGTGTTTGAGACACTGCTAGCAACAACATCTTGAGATTTGATTGTAAGCTTGAGAGTGTCCAGTTCGGAGAAAACTTTATCATTGTGTGCATTAACTCTTGCGTTTGTTTGAAAAGCATGTGTAGCATTTGATGGGACACTGTCAAGAGTAAACAGCCTTGTGTTGAGGAGCCTCAGATCTTCATCTGTCTGATTTCCTTCTCTTAGACGATTTAAGAGTTGAGCAAATGTCTGGTCGTCTTTTTGTCGCATGATTTGAGTTAGTTCAAAAGCTTTAAAGTGGTCTTTCCATAAATTGGATGCAAGTGGACCATAATCTTTGGTTAAATCCTTAAATATCCATCCATCAAATACAGGCTTAAGTTGGAAGAGAACACCAACAGCAATAATGCTAACTCCTCCAAATATGCTTTTGGTACCCATAATTTGTTGCAGTCTTTTATCTATGTAAGTAAGCATACCATTACCAACCATGGAAATTTCATCGATGAAAATGACTTTCAAGTGGAGGAACTTTACTTGAAGTGAGTTTAGCTTGTCTGAGGTTAATGCTTTGTAATCGAATCCTTGACTACATGGAATGTGTAGAGCACTGTGAATGGTACTGCCTCTGATACCATAAGCTGCTTTACCTGTTGGTGCCATTAGAAGAATGTGAGTATTATCTGGATCACTTCCAGGCTGGCTAGAATAGTATTTTGAAAGTCCATTGTACAGAGCTTTCACCACTTGAGATTTTCTGACACCAGCGCCCCCAGTTAGAAATGTGTACAATGGTTCTTGTTTTGTTTTGCACCAATGCAGTACATAGTAGAAGAAATCTTTCTGTTTTTGATTGAGACTGCTTACCAGAGTTCTATATTATGAATCTGTCAAGTGAGGTGTTTGCAATTCCTCTGTGTGTGCACTATTGACAGCTATGCCAATGTCTTGTCCTATATCATACAATTCAGGTGATTCATTGGATGGCCGGGAATTACTACTTGCTCTTTATCTTTTTCCTCGCAATGAATTTCTTCTATATGTTGCGTATTTGGTGCTATGCCATCATACATTTGAGTGTGTTGTTCATTTTCTTTCATCAATTGCCTGGTCAATGATATCTCCATTGTGGTTATACCCTGCTTCTTTTTCTTTGATCATAGATTCAACCTGGAGGTAGCGTTCTTGGTATGTACAGTATCACATGACTTCATGATATTGGTCTCAGACCTCCAAGGAAAGAACAACATTAGTTGTTCTCTGTAGTATTTTTCTGCATCATTTTGCTTGTTAAACTGAACATACCTAATGATCTTAGCTTTCTTTTTCTAAATTTCAGTGCACCAACTGTGTAGTACTGGGCTTTACTAGTATCCTGCATATTTTGACCACCGGCATTATCATCTGACTGATAGTCATGGTTAAGGTTGTCTTTGTTGAAATTGATATCGTGGTTGTCATCACTATCATCTGATTCGGAGTCATTATTAGAACTTTTGTTGACAGTAGTGATGTCAAACCAAGCTGCAAAGTCTGCTAGACAATGTTGTTCAAGTGTTTTAGGTCTGGCAGCATAGTTCTTGATAAGTCCCATACATTCGATATCTGTAGAGTTATCTGGTAACTGTTGAATATACTCTAACGGTTTGATCAGGATTGTTCGCTCTTCTGGTGGTGAGGTGTTCACAAACACAAATTGCCTAGAGGCTTTTCTGAGTGACATTTGTAACACCAAGTACACTGCCTCTTGAGCGCTCATTTCAACATGATTTAAGAATTTGTTTCCAATATGCCTTACTTGTTGTTTGATATCCATGTTGCCTTCTCCTGCTTCTTGTGCTGCACGTCGCATGAGGTTACTCATACCTTTTTGTCCTTTACTAATGTAAGATACAATGTACATAGCACATGCATAGGGATCAAGTACATATTGAATATCCATATTAGCTCTCCATGTTTCTAGCAAAGCTTTATTGTAACCATTAATCCTGACTTCAGATGGCAATCTTTGGAGGAATATTTTGTCTCTTGTTATGGAGGAACGAATTGCAAGAATGTAGTCTCTTTCTGTGCATCCCAACTTGGTCAACAAGTCTTCGAATGAGTCAGTAATGTCTTCAGCAGTTTTTAAATCCTGTAGATAAGCTTGTATACGTTTGTACAGTTTTGTAATATTATCATCAACTTCACCTTCCAGTGGTGTTAAAATCATGGTACTAGGCATTGGTGGCACAGGAAACCCAAAGCGACAAACACCTTGCCTCTTTTTCCTGCATGTCTTTGCATGGCTGTGAGATTGCAAGTTAATAGTTTGGTTAAATGTGTCAGGTTTGTTACATGTGACATATTGATCAATAAAAGATACTACTTCTGCAGGTGGTGCACTTTCATGTAAAGGGGCATTTTTGATCCATACAAGCATGTGAATATGTGAAGAACCTCTCTGTTGGAACTCAACTCTGTAGAAGTGATCAATGATGTCTCCAATTGGACGATATGAACTGTACAGAAAATCATTCAAGAACCTTCTAAACATGTAATCAAAGTGACTGCACATGTGACAGGATCACTTTGGATTAGGTCAGATTTCTGATTCCAATTCATGTTTAACAGTTCTTCATCTGTGTAATCTTTGTTGTTGACTGTTCTTCCAAGGATTTTGAGAAGGTGAAGCCACCTTGTTTCAGCAGCAGAAAATGAGAGAAACCATGTTGGGATTCCAAGTTGACGTATCATAGCAAACAGTTCTTTTTTTGACTTTTCCCAATAGGGAGGGGATCCTCGTAGTGTTTGGAATACTCTAAATCCTTCATCAAGGGTCAAGATTTGCTTAATACTTTCATTGTTTTGAAGTGCTGAGCATGTTAATTTTTTGCGTTGTGTTTTTCTTTTTCTTATACTAAGTGTCACTTTTTGGTGTATTTGGCTGATTTGTAACTTCTTGACTTTGTAGAAAATGTTAGGGACAGATTTGGCAAATCTTCTATCTTTGTTACGCAATTCCCACTTACATATTGTGCTGTAATGTACTCTCACTTTGTTTGCACCTCTTGGCTGTCCACAGAATAATGTTGGAAAAGCTAGTATTTCAGAAAGACTGTCTTGAAATAAGCCCATAGGTCTTTTTCCTTCACCTGGTGCTATGCAATAAGCAAGTTGGCTTTGTTCATGGAATTCTGGTGTAAGCATAGTATCTAATGTACCTGTAGGTTGCATGTCTTCATTTTGAGCTTCTGACCACTCATCATCTGTACCTGGGTTGTATTCATCATTGGTTTGGATTGAAGGAGTTGCACTTACCAGTGACACAGCATTGTCATGTTTGTCACATTGGCTTTCAGGTGGCTCGATAAATTCATGCCACTCATCATCCATCTGTTGAATTGTTTCAGTCCAATGTTGACGGATTACAACATTTTCATTTTTGTATAATTGACTGTTTGTAACTAGCCATTGTGCAGCATCAATAACTTTTTTAGGCCTGATATTTTCACTTTGGACAGAGTGCTTATAAGAAAGTTTTCTCTTGAACTTGACAGGAATGGTCATGGTTTCATCAAGTCTGCGTGGTAATAGACTACAAGTGCTTGACACATCAGCTGGAACATTTACCACATTTCCTTTGAGGTTCAATTGCCGCCCTCTTGGAAGTTCTCTAATTTGCATAAATGGTATTCGAAGAGCGACTAATTTCTCCTCTAGAGAATGCAACTGTAATTCTTTTGGAACTGTTGCAAACTTCATGTTATTGTTTAGACTTAGTGGTGGTATTTTATCTGATTTGATGTACTCCTTACAGGTACTACAAATCCACAATTTGTTGCCAATAGAAGGACCATGTAAATCAATGCTGATTGTAGATAGTGCAGTTTTATGTTCATAGTTGCTAACACTTTCTTTATACCATAACTGTTCACAACAGCAGCATACATATTCTGGACCAAGTGAAATAGCATTAAAGAAATGTTGTTGCAGTTGCTGCAATGATGTAGTATTACAGCTAGCTCTCTTGTTGTGTTTGGACTTGCTTTCATTAGCTACAAACTGTGAATTTGTCCTAGCTTTGGCCATTCGTTTCTTATTCTTTTGTTTTTCTTGAACAGAATACCTGTAATCTTTGCGAATAGTCTTCATTCGTTTGATATTTTGTGTGATTTCATTTTGAGAATAATCCTTTTTTTGTCTTGTAACTTTCATTCGTCTGTTGTTTTTTTTTTGTTCATTTTGGGAGTATTGCTCATTCTGTCTTGTGAGTTTTATACGGTTCCTGTTTTGTTTGCGTTCGTTTTGGGAGTATTGCTCATCCTGTCTTGTGACTTTCAATCGTTTGATGTTTTGTTTGCATTCATTTTGAGAATATTGCTCATTTTGTCTTGTGAGTTTCATTCGTTTCATATTTTGCATCTTTTCATTTTGAGAATATTGTTCATTCTGTCTCGTGAGTTTCATTCGTTTCATATTTTGCATCTTTTCATTTTGAGAATATTGCACATTTTGTCTTGTAAGCTGCATTCGTTTCATGTTTTGGGTCTTTTCATATTCAGAGTACTGTGGTTGTTGTCTTCTGTCTTTCATTCGCTTGGCATTTCTTGTCCTTTTATTTTGAGTGTACACACAATCTATCCTCTTGTTTGCCATTCTTTTCATATTGTTTTGCCTTTCTTGTTGTCTGTATGCACTGTTAGATGCTCTAAGTTTTTGCATTCGTTTAGCACTGCTGGAGTGCAGGTAAGTACTACTGGGAGGTAATTGTGAGACATTACACTTCTGCTTCTCTTCATCTTTGTGTTGTTGCCACAACTTTTGCCTGTTCAATTCTTCTTCAACACGTTCTATTGTTGTTTTGGGTTGTGTAGACTGAAGATCCTGTGCTACAAGACACAGATCAGTATTTTGGAGTCCATACACAACATCATAGTGAATACTATTTGTGTTTTGTAAGTAGATGGCACGTTTATTTGTATCTACTTTATCAATGAGATTACCACATGCTGGATATCGTAGCCACTTCCACTCACTACCTGATTTTGCATATGTATAGATGTCAGTTTGCAATAGTTTTGCAGCAGTCACTATTTCCACTTCAGCTGACCATACTGAATCATCTCACATATGGGATGTTTGAATGTAATCCATCACAGATTTACTGGTAGATGGTAAGTCTCTTTTCTGAAGAGATTGTACTATCAAGCGTCGTAGGATATGATGATTATCTTGAGATTTTGTTATTATGAATGACAAGCATCTAAAGAAGCAATTCCCATCACCTACTATCCTCCAAATATCATGTGGTGTTGCTGTATTAGTATACAATATTGGTCTACATATATTCGGGAATTTTGGAGAAGAATTAGAATAGATATTCTCATTATTGTCTGATATTAATTGCTTTAACAGAGCAACCTTTTCATGACACCATAAGTCATTGGGAGGAAAGAAAGTAAAAGTGTCATAAGCGTGCATGCTTTGCAAATAAATATCAGTAATTATCAGATGACCAACTGACTGTTGTTCTACAGTTTCTTGAGACACAGTTCGTGTAACAGATGTTTGTGGCTGTGACTGACATGCTTGTTGTCTTGATTCTCTTCTTGCCTTGTTTCGTTGTTTGTAACTCAACTTCTTTGTTCGTGGCATGACATTACATTGTAGGCTGTCACCTTTTTGACACTAAGGTTATAGTGAAATAACAGTGCATTTGAAGAATACAAACTACAGATGCTGTTGTTGTAAATATTGAAAGTACTTTCAAAGTTGTGTAGAAATGACTTTGTATTTCATTTTGGACTGTTGACAAATTATTTTCTAAGTATTCTGTTTAAAATGTGCTTGTATTGATCAATGTTACTTTCCAATGCATGAGTCTAGTGTTTAGTATTAAAGTTTGAGAAGTTCTGCAAGTTTTTGTACGTATTGTGTTATGGATAAACTGAATGTTCAATTTATGCTTTTGCAGTGATAAGTACAACTTCCTTCTGCTCTTTCAATATTTTTTGGTATTTGTATGCTCTTCTCAGCACTTTTTTGTTTTAGTTATTGTTTGCAGCAGTTTTGTGCTTTGTCCAAGTATTTTTGTAGTATTTTGTGCTTGTTTTCAGTGCTTTATACGCCATGCCGTATTGATCCGGTTAAAAATGTTAGCTTTCTGACTCCAGAAAATTGGACTTTCATGAGGTAGGATCGATGTCACTTTTTTACGCCCAAGGCTGTCTCCATCTCCCAGCCTGGATTGTCTTTCCCCTCCTCTCCTAAACAATTACACCCTTGATTAGATAGGATGAAAACAATGTCTTCAGGTTTCACTCTACCTTGGCTGGG
>JAAAJZ020000005.1:301509-316631 GCA_010015985.2 Actinopyga echinites
GGGAGGTTAGAGAGGAGAAACCTAGAAACATGGCATGTATTCAGTGAGGTACTGGCATAGATGAAACGTGCTTTAGCTGTGAGGGCAAGTCAATGGAATCTTTCATTGAAACAAAAGGTGATATTTGTAGGGCCTACACTAATTGTATTACTTCCTGTGTACAGTATTTGAAAATATAGTACTGTTAAATTGCAATTCATGTTTCATATGAAAATGATCACACTTGAGCATTCCAGTGAAATTTGCATTCAATCCCTTGTGTTTAGTTCTGAGGTGTTACCTGTACAAGCTGTTAGTGTACCTGGGCAAGATACAGTATACTGTAACATGAAACAGCAGTGAAGCCATACCCTCATATTGGTGACTGTTTTTCTTTACTTTTTACTTTTTAAAATTTATTGTTTTGATTCAGTGTCACCTTGGACTGAACATTATATTAACATTGTTAATATTGTTATATTAACATTGTTAGGAAAAAATTTCCTTCATGTATTCACGTTATGAAAGTATCAGATTTCATGTAGAAAAGTAATGCATATGTAAATTTAAAGAAAAATAAAGCATTTTCATCAATGTCAGAATATGACCTGTCTGTTTGCTTCATATTCACTTAGAACAGAAAATTTGAAAATTCTCAGCTGTACTGTAGGTCAAAGACAGGTATGGGAGTTGAATGAAAACTGCATCAGAATGCTTTCATGATGTTCATCTTAACACATGCAGCTTATACAATCCTTTTAATGCAGAACTTTATGTGTCATGTCACAGTGTGAAAATAACTCTCAACAAACCTGGCATGAAATTATTTTGCATGTTCATCATTTCCTTCATCTTAGGTCCCCTTCTGAACCAATGGTCCAATCTGCTCCTCTTGCCAGGCCTCGGAAGGTGGAGCCAGCTCCTCTGACAGGTATCATGAGATGAGAAACGTAGAAATGAATGATGTCCTCAACAGTTATCAAAAGATCATGATAATTAGCAGCAATGCTGTCTGTGATGTCATGAGTCTTGAAGGAGATATGGTAATGCTGTACTGATGTCATCGCTAAGCGATGTTGATGTTTCATTTGTCAATATCGGCTGACACTGATCGGATACTGAAGTTATAGAAACGAGTGTATCTTGTGCAAAACCGGTTATTGTGTACCTGTTTGGTGTGCATGTATGCCACTATGTCATTTATTGTGTGGTTGAATGGATGGCAGTAAAGAGACGGTAGAATCACAAAGTGTCATTCCATGAGAGATAAAAATAATGAAATTTATGGTTAAATGAAAGGATTAGTTTCCTTAAAGGCTCTCTAATCTTAATGCAGACAGTAACAATTCTCCTAACTAAACTTACTTCAAAAAAACACTTCGAAGACATAGCAACAGTAGCCTGCACTGAGTTTCAATTGCTTGAGATAATATTGAAAACGAACTGTGTGTGACTGTGAGCTTTATTGGGAACACAATTGACTGAAGAAGATACCAGTGACCAACCAGAGTGGAACTGTGATTGTTTGAATGAATGTCAAACAAAGCACAGTCATCAACTGGATTCACAACTATCCTGTATAGGGCTATTCCAAAATATTTCAGGGGGATGCCATACTGCCATAGCCTCTTAAACTTTCAGTGAAGGCTGACAAATATTGGTTGGGCAATATTGGCATTTGAGGCAAATGTTACAGATATTGATATAAGACAAATTTGAGGAATACCAGCCCAAGCTACTGTAATTACGAATATCGATAATTGGTCTAACACTAGATATGAGTACCTCCAGCTTAGGTCTGGCATCATCTTGAAATTTGTTAACTGGAGTCTTCAATGCAAGGGTGGCAGGGGTCTTGTAGTACTGACCTATGTAACAGGAGGCATAACACATTGTAAATTATGAGTTGTTTGTGTTCAGATTGTATATGACTGGGAGTACATTTATAACATGTTCCTTAATTTTTCAAGATTTGGTGCACATAAAAACATGTCAAGGTAGAGTTGGATTTGTAGGTGATGTTAATGAGATAATCTAAATCAGAAATGTAGGAGAGAAGCTTTTTGGAGTTGGTGGAGGTGAACAGCACAGCACTTAAAGGTTCAGAACCTCAAAATCTAGGTTTGTTGATGAACTTCTTGTAGTGTATTTGAAGATGTTAGGAATTTTTTTCCACATATTGTGGGATATCATATGAGAATACACATCAGTCCTCATTGTGGAAAAAAAAAAGAAGAAATCAAGTAAGAATTAAAAAAAAAAAGAAATCATGAAAGCATCTCCAGTTGTGTGCAAGATTAGATGTCCAATTTCAGTGGGAGTTTATGAAGTATGTTGTTTCGTATACATCTCTGAAGTAAGTCTGTATGGTGGGCTTCATAAACTGCATGGTGAGGTACATTGAATTTAGTATAGCCCTAACTATTCTGGTTCAAGAATGTGTATGTTGCTTGTGAAGCTGTATTCTTGTATTCTTGTGTAATAAACTTTTATAGTTGCTTTCCAAAACTCCTTACCCATACTTTTCAGAGTCAAATAGAAATCAGAGCAAGGAACACCTGCCTTCATTAGATTTGTAGATGGATAGTATTAACATCAAGTTCAGGTGTGGGTTGAAGAATGTATGTAGGTCGGGAGAAGTTACAATGTAACCATGGAAAAAACCTGTTACCTTACTTTATTTTCAAAGAATATCTTTGTACCATTTAGGGTGTGGGTCATAAGAAAACAGAGGTGTGAACTATGACTTTTGTTTGTAAATTCTAGGTGATGAGATTTTTGCTTTGTTAGGTGATGTCCACCCTGTGTGGGAGGTGACCATCCCCTTTACTCATCATAACTCATGCTCATTCCCCCCCCCCCTCGAAAATTACCCCTCAGACAACCTCCCTGGACAATTGGCACCTTTACAATCTCTGACAATTCCCTTGGATGAATCCCCTGGGGCAAAGCGCAAGGACTAGTTAAGGGTGGTTGGGAAATGTGAAGGGAAGTGTTCTGGGGGAATTGCCTGGGGGATATTGGCAGGGGTGGGGGGTGGTTCTGGGAACCCCTAGGGGTGGTGGTGATATTTCTTCCCCTTTACTCACAACACATTCACTGTAAGGGTTCTGGTGATATTTCTTTCTGTTTTCCTAAAAGGAAATGTACTGATATACCTGGTGTTGTCCATGCAAAGCAACTGTACAGTAGGTTTTAGTATCTTAGTTACACCTAGCTGAGACCTTGCTAAATGCACTCTCCAGTGGTCAGTCATTACCTCACAGTAAAAGAAATTAATGACATCCCAACCAGAAGATAACCATCTCCGTTGTCTTCTTGTTTGGGTATCTTGTTATTGGTTATGATTCACCTATCCTTCCTTAAATGTTATGTGTAAAGTTAATATAAATTTTCTCCTAAAGAATGTTCACAGTCATGGTGTAGAGCCTAAGGAAAACAGTACCTGTGTTTATCGAGGCAGTTATTCTCTGTTAAACAAGACTAGGGAACAGGAGTTTTGGGGGATTACCCTGTATTGTATTGTATTGTATCAATAGTGGCTATCTTTTAATGTTTCAGCTATCAAAATCATTTTCAGTGGGCAGGTTGGGTACAATTATATGTTTCAGCAGTGAGATGCTATAGCAACTGAATGGTTTCAGCTACGAAAGTAGGTACAACTGTGACCACAGACCTTCATAAAAAAAGAAAAAATTGTTTTTGAAAAGATTCAGCTAGCTAACATCACCCATTTAGCTGCTTTTAGATGCAGTGAAGAGTTTCCAAACAAGGAGGAAGAAAACTACTTCAACATTTCTTCAGTTGGCGTAAACCCTGCCAAGAAAAATCCTTTCAATAAACTCATAAAGTGAAATATCACCAATCTACTACTTCCAGAAGACAAGTAAATGTGTGTGGAATTGTGGATGGACAAGCTGATTTGGTGAGGTTTTGCCACGTCATGGTGATTTTGTAAAATGGAAACGCCCTTCTCCTACCAGTTCTCTATATTAACTCACAACTATTGAATATGGTACTCCACACAATATACAAGCAAACTGAATATAAAATGCCCCTCAAATATATGAAACCCAACATTCAGTCCATATTTTAATTACTGTCTGCACAAAAAGTCTCTTATCAGATACCTTGAATTCAAAATTTCAATTGCAATTACTCATCCTCGTAAATACTGTATAAAGGAGGCTAGGAAATCTTCCATGATATACAGGTATAAAGCGAATGTCAGTTAGGCAGCTGGGTAACATTTATAAAGCAATAGTCCAAATGAAAAGTATCTCTGGTTTGTAGCTCACAAAATGCACATAACTCAATTTTTGGCCCAAATTTTCAAATGATGCAATGCTCAATACATAGGTAACTTGCTTGTGACATGGGTAATTGTGAGTGCTCTTGAAAACGTGTGCAGAGCTTTAGGTATGATACTGAGGTAAGTGATGAAATGGTTAAGTGTATGAAATTTTCAGCAAATAATTATCCGTTCGATTTTGTACAAGCAATGGT
Organism: Actinopyga echinites; assembly: GCA_010015985.2. Taxonomy (NCBI): domain Eukaryota; kingdom Metazoa; phylum Echinodermata; class Holothuroidea; order Aspidochirotida; family Holothuriidae; genus Actinopyga; species Actinopyga echinites. The sequence goes on from JAAAJZ020000005.1 coordinate 305,995, forward strand.
GTCAAAAATTTCCCAGTTGTTTCTGCACACCATAGCTTGAGACTCTGTTCTACCTGGTGAAGAGACTGACGCACAGTTACTGTATTATTATGTGTACCAAAGTGAAATAAACAGAACAGACATATTCCTTGTCGTGCAGCTTTGATTTCTCGAAAAGTCTCTCCAAAACGGCGCTAGTAGTGACATGTGAAGCAGTCTCCATCGTTTACTACACTTGAATGCACTTTGCCTGAACACGAGGGCACTTACCTACAATAGAGCGTCAAATTTCAAGTACTCCCCCCCCCCTCTAAAAAAAAAAGCAAAAAAAAAAAAAGAATCCCAAATGAATTATCCATTAACCGGTTTATTACTGATACTATAGCGATCATATCGCGGTTTATGAGCAGTTTTGAATGACAAATGACGGCGAAAATTTAACTTTTCTGTGCGCTACGCAATCTGTTCAAAGATTAGAGCCTGTAACAGCTTGGGTGAAATGATCTTTCCACCAAGAAACCCACACCATTATCCCTCTTCCCCTTTAGAAAGCTAACTTGCTGTCAGTTAGAGTTCAGTTCTTCCAAAATGTACATTTGTAACTTTTGTCGTCTGTTCAGTGCCGCACATCCATATTAATTTAAAGAAGGTGAAATGCATCTTTCTTGGGTCCATAAACTCGGTAACACCCAAGATCGCGTCGGGGGCTTCTCCCCTGGACCCTCAGTGAGACGTTTTCCCCTGGACCCATCAGGGAACCCTAAGGCGGGCCCATTGACCCCACGCCGTTTCTTGTACCCGTGGTGCCTTCGGTGCTATTCGGTTAGTAGCCTTAATATGCCCCTTTAAAGAATCTTGGCTAAGCCACCGAGCTTAGCCCCCCCCCTTTTGTAAAATCCTGTATCCGCCCCTGCGACACCCGGTGTCAGTGTCGACACAGGTGTCGACACCATGATGGACCTGGTGTCACGGCCGTCGGTGTTGCCTTGATGTGCCGGAAATTTCGCTAGTGACGTTTCATACTGGCAATTTTTTTTTTTCATTTTTTTTTATTTTTTCCAGTGCTTTAGTATATATTTTCTATTTTATTCATTTCTTTTATTTTGCAAGGCACTCTGATACCACTACACACAGCCTATACAGGCACCAACATTAGATCAACTTTTTAATCACAATTATACTTATGACTTTGGTAACAAAATGAAGTTTTTGAAATGCTCTTTCCAGTTATGGTCCATGGTCGTACCTGGTAATACCTGATTTGCCACATTGGGTGACATTTTCTATCAAATGTGTCGCCAGATTTTGTCATATTCATTACTGGTGACACGTACCTGGTTATCAACCGCCATTGGAAATGGGAAAGTTCCAGTCCAACTTGGGGTACAATGGTGTATAATATTCAACAAATTTTCATGTATGAAGCATACTCATGGAATTTCGAAGGTAACACCCTTTTGGGGGGATAGACAGCTTTGGCTATACCAAATGCGAGATATGGCGCACTGTCGTATAGGCCTGTTGAATTCATAGGTGTTTTGCATTATCGACAATTCGCCCAGGCATACCGTTGGGTACCTCCCATAGTCAATATGGACTGTCGGAGGCCTACAATGAGACTAAACCTTTATGGGATGCCATTTTGAGCTGACGCAAATGTGAACTTACTCCCATACAGATTCTCAACTCCTTTTCAACAACTGATCTGAGCATAAATCATAGCCAAGGTGGGCAGGGGCAGTTTGGGAAGGGCAAGAGCACTACTGTATTTAGGGACTACAGTAACTGTTTTTACCCATCTGTGTTTAATACCATTAATGCGACTAATCGCATATTCCCATTACATTTTGCAGTCGGGTTGGGGAGGGGGCAGTTGGAGGCGCAAAAATTTCAGCAAGAATGCTTCTACAATATGGTACTGTAACTGGGGAGTAGCCTATATTCATCATTGTTTCATTACTTGGTTTGATAAAACAAATACAAAAATGTTATTGGAAATATTGCTCTGCTTCCCATATCTTATGTAGTAATCTATTAATCACTTCTATTCCAGTCACCAGGTAGGCAGGGCAGGTACCTACGCCGATGTGATGTCTGATTGGTCGGAAAGTGTAGGCCTATGCATATGCCTGAGCTAAGCTAAGTTAACATGCTGACATTTGATCATTTGGCATCAATAACTTCCTCCCAAATGGCCAAATCTCCACTCATCACTTGGTTTGGAGGACAACATTGGGCATACAGGTTCAAGAGAGGTGTCAGTTTGGAGAAAATGTACAACAGCAAATGCGTAGTATCAAAGATGTATCAAGAGTGAGTAATCGGTGCTTAAAGGACAGAGGCAGAGGAAGGGGAAATTATCCTGCTTTCTCGAAAGGCCACTCTGGACGAGGGAGAGCCTACGAACGTGAAAGGTTTTTTTTTTTTTTTTTTCTTTTCTTTTCTTTTCTTTTTTCTTTTCAGGCCGAAGGTGGAGAAGAAAACCACCAGGCAACAAAGCCAACTAAACCTAGTTCTAGGTGAGGTACGTCTCCCCAGCTTCTTTTCATTCAGATTCATCACAAACTGGTCAAAATTTTAGACCAGCGGGTAGATTACAATTTTTGGTACAAAATTGGAAAGGAAGTACTTCTGATGAAGTAATCATCAATTATGTCAGGGGTTCTAAAATAAAATTGGACCCCTCCCAACCAATTCGGTATGATGCTTCCTTAAAGGGGCCAGCTCATACTTTGCCGTTTAAGTCTTCGGAAACAAAGTGTTTTGAAAAAGAAATAACGAAACTCAAAGATAAAGGAGTTGTGGAAGAAACCCTTCATTCACAAGGAGAATTTATTTTACCTGTTTTTTTCCTTCCCAATAAAGATAACTCCTTTCGTATGATCTTAAATTTGAAAAAGCTGAACGAATCTGTTCAATACTATTATTTTAAAATGGATTCTATAAATTCAGTCTTAAAAATGATGCATCCAAATTGTTTTATGGCATCAGTAGATTTGAAAGATGCTTATCATTTGATGTCAATTGCTCCGACAAGCAGGAAATTTCTAAAATTTTGCTGGAAGGGCCAGTTGTATCAACATACATGCCTTCCCAGTGGATTAGCTTCAGCTCCACGAATTTTTACTAAATTAATGAAGCCAGTATTTTCAGAACGTAAGCAAGGACATTTCTGTCTGTGTAAGTTACATCGATAACATCTATATTCAAGGTAGAACGTATGACGAATGTGCTTCATCAGTTATGGAAATTGCCAAAGCCCTAGAAAAGCTAGGATTTATAATTCATCCTGAGAAATCGGTCTTCATACCAAGTCAGACTCCTGTCTTCTTGAGGTTTGAGGTAGATTCGCAAAACATGATGATTGTGAAACCTAAACAAGAGAAAATAGACAAGGGGGGGGGGGGGGCTGCTGCCCCTAGACTCCCCTCCCTATGTTTATTATCACATGTGATATATCTGCAAAATACGTCACAAGCAACTATGTAAAGTGAAGTTCATTTCGGAGAATAAAATGTATCAACATGGATCAAATCGTTAGTGACTCGTACCTTATCAATATTTTCCGTAATGATGGAAATGGGATCAGTCAAATTGCTTAGGCGACGGTTTGATTCTCATTTGAGTAAGGTGCTCGAAAAACATGCACAGGCGCGGATCAAGCTGGGAGGGGGCTTTTCCGGCCGGAGCCCCCTTTTGACACAAATGTCGGGGGGATGATTCCTAGGCGGCACTGAAAAATTGTGCTGTTGGAGAAGCCCCAGACCCGCCGTGTCTTGGGCCATTTACACAGATACATGATCACTCCTATTCCAAAATCGCAAAGCGTTCACAAACTGCATAATAATAACCGAACGCATAAAAATATAAAAATATGTCTTTTGATTCATTTATCTTAGACAAATTGCCAGATGCGCGGGAAATGTATCTTTATAGTGTTTGATTTCAAAATTTTCGTGGGAAAGGACCTCCAGACACCAAGTGTCTTGGCAGTTTGGCAGATACATTATCTTTACAGGCTAACATATTCTCAAATTGCCGAATGGTCATGCACACTGCAGAATAATGCACGATTCCATAAAAATGTTTCGTTGGGTACTTAATTTGATTAGCAGATGTAAGTGAATGGTATCTACCGGCGTAATATTTGTAAATTTTGCTGGGAAAGGACCCTCAGCGCCCGTCGAAACTTCGCGTCTTCTGAGCTACGGGCATCGCCTTCACAAAGTGACCTAGGCGCGTAGCGAAGGAGTGGAGGGGTGTCCACGCCCGAGAATTTTTTCTTGCCGCCTGTTTTAGTATTTTTGTTAACACTTTTTTTTTGTAAAATGACACGAATTCTAAGAATACCTTTAAACGGCGATCTTGTGTATATATAGTTAGAAATTCAAAAATTGTTGTTATCGTTTTATTTATTTCCAAATAATTGTTGGACAGCCCTAGGAAACTCCTATCATGAAACATCCTCCTATTTAAAAAAAATATGTAATGGCTTATCGAAATGTAGGATTATTACTATACCACTAATTTCCATGTTCTCATTAACTGTTTTATGTATTAAATGACGTAAATCATTACAATAATGTCTTCAATAGGCATTTTTTGTACGCTGAGCGCAGACTTTCCATTAATCTGTTCAAGAACCCTGGTAACCGCTTAGGTGAAATTATCTTTGTAAATTACCATCATGAAACCCCAGTCACCATTTATCCTCCCGTTTAAAAAGCTAACCGGCCGGGTGCTATATATATATAGTAGGTCGAAGTTGGTAGATCGAAGTTAGAATGTGTAGGTCGAAAGTGTAAATAGTTGTACATTCGATCTTGAATTTTATACCAATCCTAAGATAGAGAATAGCCCTTACAAGGGCTATGCTCTTGATAAGGGCCCTTGATAAGGGCTATGCTCTATCTTAGGATTGTTATAAAATTCAAGATCGAATGTACAACTATTAATATTTTCGACCAATATATATATATATACATATATATATACATATATATATACATATATATATATATTTGTATATATATCGTCTTCTTTGAAGACTGATACCTGAAAAATCAAGTGTCATTTTTGTTTGCTCTCGTGGGACTTTACTAATATTTAATGCTTTCAACATTTATAAAATCATTTAATTTTGGTGTTATTTATGTTATAACCGATTGCAAACTTGTTTCTCTCACGAAGGTTGGAGAGGATTCTTTCAAATTTACTTATAATGGAATGATATTTACTGCTGACAGTGTGGAGATCACTGAGCCAGAGAGAGACCACTTCACTCCAGACAGTCACACTGTAGTCTACATTATATCTGCCATCTTGCTGGTCCTCGTCTTGTGTATGATTACGCTTGTTGTCTACGTTGTAAGTCCATTTGCCTGTAGTCTACGTTGACCTGAGTGACATATTATTTCTTTCTCAATTATAGCTTATATTTAAAAGGTCCTAAGGAACAAGCAATCCAATTTGTTTTTATGTTTATGAACACATTTTAGTCATGATTTTATAATGAACAACTCCTATTTAACATTAAAACTGTTATATGTTATTCCGTAGTTATAAATCAATGTAACTCTTGAAAATCGACTACTATGTCACAGGCAATGGCAAATATATACTACATAGATATATTTAATTACCTTTGTTGTTGTATATTAATATATTCATTTATTCATTTGTTTTGAGGTTCTCAAACGAAACCATCACAAACCAAGTCTGGACACAGTCAATGACAAAGTAAGTAAATTGTGGACTTGCTCTGTATTACCAGGGAGCTGCCAAAGAGTGGCAGCTCCCTGGTATTACGTAGAAGGTTCTTACTGGTATTTTATCTGCCTCCAAAGTTACCAGAGGTCGGCTGTGACAATATTATGACAAACGCGATTTTTGGAGATGGTCATCATATGGTTACATGTTTGATACTTGAATGCATTGCATTGATCTCACGAATCATATTAGTCATACATCACTCCTACTTATTAGGGTAATTTAAACGGTAATCAAAACTTTTCTGACGTCTCATTCAACTTTGATGTTTCTTATTATCTCTATACATGCAATGTATAGGGAGATGAGATATTGTACGTCACCTAAGACCAGAAATGTGAAAACTTGTGCATACATAAATGATGTGTTTGTAAGTCAAACATCAGAGATCAAAGTTTAGTTTACCTAAAATGGTTCCTAGTAATTATTGCATGTCACTTATTTAGGAAAAGTAAAAAAGCACCTACGTAGAATGATGAGAAATATTTCAAAATAGCGTTTGTGGTAGCTAAGGGTCGAGGAAAAAGGACGAATGTAGTTCAGCGATCGAGTTGGTCAAAATAATGCGAAGAGTTGTCGCAAACTCTCAATCCGTTAGTCCGATCAAGATTCTGCTTGGTGGGTAGGTGACTGATCATAAACACCATGCACAACTGATGACGGACGCCACGGTGAACGTGCAAATAACCTATTTTAGATTTTAACCATTAGGTCCTTGCCAGGATGCTGTAGAAAGACGTTGAAACACCAGATATGTATGAAGTAATGAGACAAATTTTGGCATCGTGCCGTGCAGTTCCTTAGGGTTAAGGTCAAGGTCAAATGTATGCCAAGGGTCAAATTGGCCCATATGTTTTGCAAAATTGTATCACAATCTCCTTCTAAACCATAACTTAGTCCGGTCAAGTTCAAACTTGTTACGTAGTCGAATGACCATGAAAAGGTGTGAAATCCAAATTGCACAGCATGAATAGAAGGATCATATTTCAAGAGGATGCACTATTTTTATCACGCACAGTAGCAACCCTGGAGGATGAGCGCTTGAGCGATTGAATTCTTTGCATTTGCCTGCAGAAGGAAGTATGAAGGGCACTTTGGAGGAGGGACTAAAAGTAAACTTAATTGGGAGAATTTTAAATGTCCGGAACACTAACATTGGCCCTTTTAAGCACTAGGATAAATTCAGATGAAGTAATTCAACAATCACTTTCACTCTTCAGGAGATGAGATCTACAACTTTATGCCGGATTGACCTCCGGTTTGCGTTGTGGCCTTTTGAGGTAATTTCTCATGTTTTGATTCCTTTCAAGCAGGACTATGATGTATCTCCTGTTGAGTACGATCCAGATGGCAAGGCCGTGTCAAAACATATTGAGACAGGTTCCTTTCACCTGGAACACGATACGTCATTGTCATCAAACCCAAAGAACTATGAGGAAAAAGCTATTTCCAATCCTTACCATAGATCGCTTGACCTTCAACTTGATAGGCCTGTACCAACTGATCATGCGAACAATGGGGAACAAACTGTTAAGAATGCTTACGAACGGTTCATTGATCCTTCCCAGCTTGCGGATAATCCGGAGCCAGCCTTTATTAACCCAGCATTTTCCAACAATGAGACTGAAGGAAAAGCAGCTGAAGAGCTTCCTTGTCATCAATGAGAAAAAATGTCCAAACTGACCTGCCGTACAAGTCTCGTGACATGCCACTAGCCTAGGAAAGGGATGTATTTTCTAATATCTGTTGTTCATACCTCCCGTAATGACGTATTTTTTTAACACCTCTTTTCGATTTTAACATCTGCTTAAGCAGTTAAGCTTATATCAGTCTTAGTTTACCAGTGTTAGCAACCGTGATGGATCTGCGTATATCGCTTCAACATTCAACCCCATAGTATGTAAAGAAACGCTCTCCAAAGTATGTAATGAATATTTCCTTGGACAGAGTTTGATGCACCTTCACCATAACGATTGTTTAGTGGTGGGCTATCTAGAGTGTGAGCGAATTCAAATTCGAAGGTAACTTATTATTTTTTAAGACCATTGAGTAATCATCGAGAGTGAAAGGTTCGTTTTGTAACATGATGACAGATGTACATGTTACAAATATAGGGAAGAAGGAACATCTGTCAGATTTCTCTGACATCTCCAGATAATTTTAAGGTAACTGTGTATGCCCTGTAAAGCCCGTCTTTCATGAAAGAAATCCTCTTTTATGATAGCTTCAGGACAGACACTGGATCTATTAGGAACGTAGACATAGTATATTCTAGTGGAATTGCTCTGAGGTCATTTGGAGATGATCGAATGCCCAAACCAAAACCCAGTTGAGTAGCCAAGGTTCTATTTACAAGGGGCAAAAATCCTTTCACAGGGGCAGAGAATATAACTACGGGGGGAACAACCAATAAGTCGAGGAATAGCAAGCAAAATTTGTCAATAGAAGGCTTGCAATTAAGGCTCGAGGCTCGAGTACAGGACGTGAACGATGCCAAGCAAGCTCCAACGGCGTGAAGCATTGATGGACTTCCGTTCTCCATTCTGTGAGACTGCCCTTTAAAAAAAACGGGTAAATGGATGAAAGCAATTGATTCAGGTTTCTGTGTGAGTAATGTTTTCCTGGATTTGAGGGTGGCTTTCGACCTACTTAACCATGATGTGTTGATTCAAAATTTTCGTACTTATGGTATACGAAAAAGTTTCTTTCAGTGGTTTCGGTCATATATGTCAGAGAGAACCCAACACTATCAAATAAATGGCGTTCTCTAAAATCCTAAAAAGGTTGTATGTGGAGTACCACTGGGTTCGATTTTAGGACCACTGTTATTTTTTATATACATTAATGGTATGGGTTTCTCGTTGAGACATTGCATGAACTACATGTATGCCGATGATACCACCTTTTACTTAATGGGTAGAAATATTAATGATATCAACGATAAATTAACTGCTGACATGTGTGCTACAAATAAATGGTGTGAGGTGAACAAAATGGTCATGAACACCTATAAAACCAAAATCATGTTCAGTGAATATACTATATACGGTATATTATAGTACACAGGGTACATCCTGCCAATGTTTGATTATTATAGTGCTATATGGGGCAACTGTAGTAAGGAAAGTATGCAAGCAGCAAAGGCAATTTCGTAATGATATAGGCCTACAAATCCTGCAAAATTCTCATAATTCTAATTACTTACATTGGCAAACAGTGAACAGGTGTATTCACGAAAAGCAGATAAAAACTTTAAAAAAGTGCGTAAATGAACTGGCACCTGAATATTTGAGAAAGCTTTCCCAATTCACAAGAGATACACATCCATACAGCCACATGGACTAAGATCTTCAACGTCAAATGGTCTATTTTTAAAAGGTGGAAATACAGAATATTTTAAAAGAAGATTTTCCTTTTGGGCTGCAAAAGACTGGAACGAAATATTAACTCCAGAGTGTAGGGATGCTAAAACTCTGAGTTGTTTTAAACGTCTTATTCAAACGATCATTTCACCCTTTTTAATTATGTTATTCTACTTTTACTTTTGTTTCCTGTCTAGCTACTAAGTTTGTTTGTCTAGTTTTACCGTTTACTCATGTACTCTTTATTTGTAATTTTTTCGAGCTTTCATATTTTGTGTGCTTTCACTATTCACTTCTGTCATTTCGTTTGTAATCAGGGTCTCAGGTTGGAATTTCTTTACAGCAAACGAGTTTCTCAACCCTGTTTTAAATATTTAAATAAATACAAACAAAAGAACTTATATAAAACACATAAGCATAAGAATGTAAAAGCTGTTACAAGGATGTTATCGTATAATTTCATAAAGAACTTGTAACCTTTCAACTTGTTATGAAATGGTAACTCCCTTGTGAATCATGGGAATAAGGACACTTGGATAGCCGGACCAGAATTTCAAATGCTTTTTGTCGTATGGAGGTAAACATTTTATAATCATTTTGCTTTCTTTGAATCTTGTGATGATCAACTTTTATCTTCTTCTATACCTGCTATTTTGATGTCTGTGCTTTTTATGTTTTTTCTTTGTTCTAGTATTTTTTAATTGGACATGTCTTGAAGTTATTTCATCTGTCGATTATCTGTGCATATTGTCAGAGATTATATATGTATGTATATATATTATATGTATATATTTTCCATTCCTGTTCTAAAAAACTTCATTATTCAACTGGTTTGTTTATAGCATACTGTCATTTTGGCGAAGAAATGAGCATTTACATTGAGTTTATTCGAGGATACTAATTCCTAGAGTAGGCAGAATTCCATAAAGACATTTTTTGTACTTTACCTAATCGATTAATTACTATTATTTGTGTCAAAAGTGAAGAAGGTGGCTCGGTATGCTTTCCGACTTTTAGTGAAAGACTTTACAACAATGACGTCATCTCAAAAAATTTTTGGAATGTCCTTGACTGTTTCATCGTACTTTTTGTGATAATTTTTGCATTTGTCTGTGAAATTTCAGTGGGTATCAGTGCATATCAATTTGTTTCCATGTATAATTCATACAGACGTTCATTCTTACACTTCGTTGGTCTTGTGGGCGCAATAAATGTTTTGTTTACCATGCACTGCACGCGCGTTCGAGATAGTACACACAACCGTCCTCAACACAGTCTGTGGCGCGTACAGCTTGATCATTGTTCAAACAGCGCTTCCTATTGGTGCAGGAGTTTACATATTCATATTTGTAGTTGTTGGTACGCAATTTAACCCGGGGGAATGTTCTAAATGTGCAAACAGGTTACCATTGGAAAACTTACTAAATGACCAATCCAACCATGCATGTTTATTCACAATCGGAGCTTGTTTGTAGAAACAGCAGTAGGTCAAAAGTTCAAGGCTACTGTTTGCAGTGCAAAAAGCTG